>JBBMHQ010058444.1:0-15785 GCA_037834295.1 Postelsia palmaeformis
TCCTATCCTATCCTATCCTATCCTATCCTATCCTATCCTATCCTATCCTATCCTATCCTATCCTGTCCTATCCTATCCTATCCTGTCCTATCCTATCCTATCCTATCCTATTTTATCCTATTTTATCCTATCCTATCATATCCTGTCCTATTTTATCCTATCCTGTCCCATCCTATCCTTTTCTATCCTATCCTATCCTATCCTATTATATTCTATTCTATCCTATCCTATCCTATCCTGTCCTATCCTATCCTATCCTTTTCTATCCTATCCCGTTCTATTCTATCCTATCCTATCCTTTTCTATCCTATCCTATCCTATTATATCCTATCCTCTCGAGAAGCACACGTCTCGTACCCCCAGCAGTAAATAAAACTCTTTTCGCCTGCCTCGTGCGACCGACCAACGCTGCTGCAGTCGTCATACCTATTGGAGATGTGACCCGTGATAACTTGTATACGATAGGGGGTTCATTTCTCATTATCTTATCGCATTTGTTTTGTCTGAAATGTTTATATCTACCCAACAGAGCTCCTTAAGGTCACCGAGGAAATCTCACCAATGAGGCATGCCTTATCGTTTGAACACCATTTGTATTCTGCATGTTATAGCGTTCGATGTACGCCTTGGCCATCTGGCGGCACTCCACTTTTATTTGTTCCGAAAGTCAGTGTCAGTGCCAGTGCCTAGGTGAGATCGAGAGCTCCTCGAATCGGGAGATTGAAAGATAACAGTGGGTGCAGCACCACTATCGTAGCGTGCGTCCTGTTTCCCCCCCAATGAATGCGAATTGTGCTCCCAGTGCACGCTCCCACACTCACCGCGGTGAGGGCGTACAGGTCCAGAACCTGCACTTGAGGGTTGGCCTGAGATAGCTCCTCAGCTATAGCATTTATTCGGAGGGACACTAGGTCCAAAGCCCCAGCTATTCCGCTGTCGAGACCCTGCGACAACGGCATCGATCATCATTCACATCGCAGGCAGACGTAAAAACACAAACTGGCGTAGCTGTAGCTACGTAGGAACTCACGCTGCAGGATAACTGTAAGTGTCTCATCATCTTGTGTGCGCTGAATCCCGGTCGGTCGGTCGGTCAATCGGTCTGTCGGTCGGTCGATTGGTCGATCGGTCAAGCTTTTCGGCAATGGTAATTCTTTTTTGTAGTCGTGTGTTGTTTTCAAACACTCGATCGCTCGTGAACGTATGCTGGCAACGTCGTCATCGATACTTGTTGAGCTTACGGTGGTGGCGGTCGGAAGGACAGATCTAGCTTGATTGGGGCAACCGTACCGATAGGGCGGAGACAACTATCGGAGTTCAAACCAAAAAATGAAAGTTATTAGGTTGCCTCCGATCGTACGGCAGCTCTGGTTGGCTTTTGTTTCTATCGTACGGTGCTTATTTCCCGCAGTTAATTTCAACCGCGTCCCCCAAGCAACGAGACCGCAGAAGTAAGGCTCCGCGCGAAGTGATGAAGTTGGGCGCCACTTATCAAAAGTAACTACCTGGCACGAAATTCGTTCGCCCTCTGACAATGTAGGTATCCGGATAGATATTACGTTGCATACTTCATTCCCATATGTTCGGGAGCGGACACTAACTTGAGGTGTCCGAGTGGACCACACCTCCGAAAAAGAATCGAGCCTGGGCCAAGATCCGCAATTATTTTCCGAAACACGGTACTCTGCACAGGTGCACTTACGGGTAGGGATCTGATAGATGGGAGGTTGGCGAGCAAAATCTTTCCGGTCACCCTGTGATTCGTGAGCTTGTTGACCGCTTCCTGCCAGGCGCTGACAATTTCCTGTGGCGGTATCGGGGCGGGGGAAGGGGGGCGCATCCGCTCGCAGTCGGGTCGTCGTACAGCATTGGTGTGACGAGGCTTGGAGTCATCGTCTGACAGGCAAGTTTGGCGTGCTCTTGTACACAGTATCAAGAAAGGCGCATTCTCATGCCACGAAGATTTGAACAAGTAAAAAAAAACGTAGTGAATATGTGTTCAGCCTGTATCGCTTGTCTCAGTCAGTGTCAGGTTGATCGTGGCTAGTTGTGTGCGGCTAATCAGCCATTGATGAATGCGACGTCTTCTCGCTGAGTTGAGAGGACTTCACTATAAAGTTTGACGCAAGATACGATGACAGTCTGAAGTAGACACGTACAAATCCGGTGCCGCAGACTGCACTCACTCGTACGATATTTCACACATATCACATTTTGAGGTCGACATACTGGGATAGATATGTTGATTGATCATGAGACCATCATTTTGCCTATTGCTTATTTTGTTTTTTTCCGGACCGGGGTGCGTACAGGCCACTGTTACTTATCAGTCAGCCAGTCTGCTGTTTACTGATTGTACTGTCTGTCAGCGATCTATATCCTTGATTGCGAGAGCTGCACGAGGCCGATTTTTCAAATGCCCAGGATCCTTTGACGCGTGCAAACCTGGGCTACTTCGTGGAAATATTTTTGCTGCACGCCCTGCATGCCACCTGGAGGTTGTTGCGGGTCGCGAGGATGCTGCAGGTTTAGCGGTTTTGCTGCGATTGAGTCAGGGTTTCGTACTTTGCTTTTGCTTTCAGTATTTGTTTAATTTGGGACGCACACGGCTTGCTGCGGGCACAAGGCCACCTTGGCCCATAATTTTGTGGGGCGTACGTACGGAACAAGCAATTATCGCTCTCGGGGCGGAAGGTCAATCGCCCCCTTTTCTTTCTCGAGGGCCATATTTGCTTACATTGGGCGGCGTACACTTTACTGGAGTTCTCTGTCTCGGGGAGCCCACAAAATCGTATATGTCGGTCTATTTCACTCTTTCAGAGGCTTCGGGTCTCAACCTACAGCAGGACGCACTTACTTGATGATGTCTCGAGCACTATTTACCTTTTTACGCGCATACCGCGCGCAGCGGAAATCGATAGCCGACAAGTGGCAAACATGATAGATATCTCAGCGGCGGGTGCTTCTCGGCGGTGCTTTGTGCCTTCAGCAATAAATTCCTGGATGTCCCGAATGCCCTTCACGAGCACTACAATCGCTCGTTCGAGAATCTCGTCACGACCATCGCGAGGAATTGGCGCGCACAGACCATCGAGTCAGAGCAACTGCGGGTTCTGAAGGTACAGGAGTCTTTTGTCGTCGAGGTTGGTTCCCCCTGTTGGCAGTGGGCCAGCGCAAGCTAGCTTCATCCTCTCTTCGGACTGCGCGCCCATACATGTGCGTATGGAGGCGTTGATGGTATGCTTCGAAGTAGACACTACTAGATACACAAAAATTGGATCACTCTCCACGTTGTCTGCTTCATCATCATATACCTGGTGCTTATTGTATACCATGGTAGTAGGTACCTGGTACTGATATGGGGCACCATAGTGAACAGGGTACAAAAACCTATTTATTTACCAATTTTCACAACCACTATTTGATCATATTAGTATTTTTTAGCCATGGTGTCTTATAATTTTTGCGGTAACAGTCATATCAGGTATACTGCTGTAGTGATGTAGTTATTTATACATACGAGGTATATAGCAATGCCATGTATTACAAGATATACTTCGTATGTAGGGTACGGAAGATATGGAAGTATATACGTGGTCATGCATAGTAGAACACAGAAGAACATAGTAAAACATAGTAATACGGTGCATCGTGAATCACAGTAATAAATATTACGGGGCACATACTCTAGTAAATAGGACCTACTGTATACACAAAAAACTATATATTTTGCTATTTTTACAAACACTATTTGGCCCTATTTAATATACCCCCCCCAAAAAGTAACAGATAGTAATCACAGCCCACAATAGACAAAAACAAGTGTGCCCCTACGGTGTGTTGACACGCTACACGTGGTTATAACTATTACGGGGAGCCATAGTTAATAGGACCAAATAAATATATACCAGGTAGACTTTTGTGTGGCCCCTAGGTCCTGTTAACTATGACTCCCCGTAATAGTACGTATTACTATGCTTACTCGTGATAAACGTTTCTGATAATGGTGTATTAGGCCAAAAGACGTACGTACGAGGTATGCAGTCCGAGATGAATCGTGAGCATTACCGTAGAGCCGCCTCACCTTGCTCACGGGCTCGAAGTCAATTTTCGGGGATCCATCCTCGATCTTGAAAACATTTCCGAACGCGACCGGATCCACGTACCCGGCCCCTCCCATACCGTAGCGGGACGCCGCCTTCGCCAACCCGAAAAGGTCGTTGCTACCTGTGGCGATGATGTGGGTGTAATCTTTGCGCACAATGCGAGGTGGGAGGTTTGGGGCGGAGGAGTAGGCAATTAGAAGCACACGAGTGCGACGTTGTGTGTGTTCACATTTAGAGATTCCACCAAAGACAGCGGAATAAATACCAAGTCAAGGGCGTGCAACGGATATCTCGACCACAATACGCTTTTACCAATTATGCTTTTATTGATGCTTGTACTTGTATACGTTGATAAGGAGTGTAAAACAAGTTACGTGTGGACTGTGTTGCTATTTGCTCCCTCCCTGGCAATCCTTTTGTGTTTGCCTTCCGAATCATTGTATTCGCCCTTCTTTCTTCTATACCTTCTAGTCGTGACACAGATCCCCCTTCTCCACTACGTTTCGTCTCTTGGAAGACAATTTTATCGCCATTGATATCATATTTCAGCCCTTCCTTCCCAACTCAATGCTCGAAACGAACCCCGACAATAGTCCTAGTATTCTGCTACCGATTTTCTCCCTGAAACGTCAAATTATGCCGAAAAGACCATGAGCATGATGGACATACCCCGATTGCTGATCGGGCTCACCATCAATATAAATATTCGTTTTTCGTTCACGGTCTGTTCTCCTGAACCCGGCAAAGTTATGTATGTTTTCCCCCGGATAGTGTTGTTCTACGCATAAGACTCTCCCGCGGGAAATGCCACGAAGGACAACCGACTAAAGAAGCATGGATCGCTGCACTCATTTTCTTGGTTAGAGACTACCGCACCTGAAATAAAGAACGGGACACGCTAGTCTGGTACAAGATTTCCAGTTCTGAAAGTTGGATCTCTTCGTTCCAACTTCGTACAGGTGATGCACCGGACTATATTTGCGGTTAGTCAGCGACGACCATGGCATGCAACATCTTCACGGAGTGATGCTTACCGAGGGTCAAGTCCGTAAAATAGAGGATGTCATGGCAGTACTTGGTGATCTGCTCTTCCAGCGTCTGGAGAGATATCGCGAGAAAACAGCCATAGCGACGACACCAGGGGGATGGGGGGTCAACGACAGAGGAATGATGCTTATATACAGATGCCAGTGACAACGGCAAGCACAGTGACCGGGGATCGAAGGACAGGAGCACCCTAATGTTCATAAACCTATATAAACGCCAAACACAGGGGATGGGGACAGGAACGTACATCCATCCACACACCAGTAAGCACGCCAAGCACAGGAAATGGAGGCTAGAGACAGAGGGGTACACTTAAAGTCAGAACCTAGTACAACGGGCGAGCACAGGGGAAGGGCATCAATGACAAAGGGTGTACGTACATTAACCAGATCGACTCCCGTAGTGAAATATTCCACAGAGGAGGCCTCAAGTAACTCAACACTTGGTTCCTACACACCTCGATGGCCGTGGAAGGCGCAAAACATATTCCGGTAAAAAAATGGCATTCCGATTATTTAGGGTTAAGGAACACCGGTATTTCGAGAATAATTATACGAAAAGTGCTACGATCTCTATCATCCCACGCGTCTGGCGTGCTTTCTCGCCGTTTTATACGTTAAATGTTCTAAGAAAAATGTACCACTGAGCTCTCCATGTTATATGATATACATTTCCTGATGGATCATGTTGCCTGCGGGCGAGGGGGCATGACCTCCAGGACCTAGCACACAATATTTCCCTGGGTTGGATAGGGACGATACAGATTTATCTTCTCGACAGCGTTTAAAAACTGCAGATCTTCTCGACAGTTGGTGGGAGTTTGCACGGACTTCCATGGAAGTAAAACAACTTCCAAAGAAGCAAAACCATACCTTTCGTGGAAGCGATTTCCATGGACGTAAATAAAAAAAAATGGAAGTACTGCGGTAGACCCCGCCGTCTCCATGCTGCTTTGGTGGCGCGACAACAAATAACTACCAACACGTGTATACGGGTACGTATAACCTATTGCTTGAACTGTCACTGAGACTGATGGCGTTCCTCAACTGTCGAACTAACTAATAAGGCATAATCCTTGCAAGTTATACCGTGTCATATGATTTTCACACAACGATGGTTCGTTCTGGACCTAAAGGAAGCCATGGGATTGCTCATGGACTAGAGCATGCGCTTTTTCTTAAAGTCAATTTTAGATTGCCACTGGGACATAGATCTCCTCCGGTGACGAGCCTGAAATGAAATGTCGGGTGCACTCCTACCGTACGAGTAATGCGTCAGAGAAAAATATTTGCTCGAATCGTTGAGCTGATCTGTCTGATGTGTGTTATTATTCGTTATATTGGCTTACCCCCGTCGGAAGGTCTTCTCCCTCGCCAGTGTACCCCGTGCACCTCTCGCGAGAGCGAAACGCTTCTGAGGCAGTGCCCGAGCTGGTCGCGAAGTTTAGAACCTGTTCCAGGGCATCGCCACATCCAGACCCGACGAAACATCAGCAACACCAATGAAACGGGGAGGGGAAACAAATACTCGGAGTATCATATTCCACCGCATCAGAGGTGCCCGGCGGCACAATGATATACAAACGAAAGCAAACGTACTGGTAGTACTTTCACGACACCTGCCATGTAAGATAAACAATAAGCACAACGGGTACATGTGTTCACATTCGACAATACCCGACCATGCAGAGGAGCCTGCGAACTGGTCGTGAAGTTCAGAACCCATTCCACCGCATCATAATGTACAGGTCACCACGTCCGATTTGGTATACTGTAGTAGGCACCACGGAACAACATCAGTTCTGTATGTAGCACGGGGAGGAAATCCAGAAGGTTTGATCGACGGGCTTAGTCAGAAATCAGGAAACTTCCGACAGCAGCAGCCGTAGCAAGTCAGCGAAACCATATAGATGGAACCATCTATAAGGACGGTAACGACAGCATCTGCAATAACGGCGTTTTCTTAGGAGGTTGGAACACCTGCGAAGAAAATCGCTGCCAGCGAAAAGCGGCCATCATGAACTGCGACGGAAAATTGAAAGATAACTGGCGAACGGCAACCCTTGTGGGCTGAGAGGGGAGTCTATTCATGTTATGCATGACCGTAGCCGTAATACTACAGACCCTCGCATCCCAGCAAATACGGGGCGGGGGTAACAAGTACAGGAGAGCAAGGAACAGGAAGAGGCAGGGGGGGATCACGGCACCGTTTCCGTCTGACTACATCATCATCGTCTCGGATGCGTGTTTCTCGGGGCAATTTTCGACCGCCGAGTACCGCACTGTGCTCGATCTGGGAGATGTAGAGGAGGCAGTTTAGGACGGGGTACTACTGTCCCACGGTTTGGACGAACCTTTTCTGATCGCGACAAGCTTTTGCGATCGAAGAACTACGCATAGTCGTAGAACTGAAGGTGTACGGCGATGGCGAGGGAGGGGATGATGCCGCTGTGTCCACCACTCACCTCCGGCACGTTGAGCCAGGTTGGCCACACTTTCCCGTTGGTAGCAGATCCAGGAGCTGGGAGATACGCGTCGAACTTTGCCTGCTAATGGCACAAACATAAAACGGTCATTAAAATTGCTTGTTGAGCCATCACTGCTTCCTGTCTTACAAAAATCAACCTTGGGAGGCGAGGGTTAGTGCAGCTCCCGCCTAGGCAATCCGAGACACCAAATGACGATGTCGGCAGCGGAGGTACTCGAGCATCAACGGGTGTCCGCATAATAACCCGACTATCGAAATATTAAAAATAAGAACGTGTGCTGCGGTATTGGGGTATTGCAGGAGCAAATTGTGTTCGTGCGGATTATCATTATAGACTACCTCTTGAAGAGCTAAAAACTGATTTTGAGGCACTAATCGACGTTCAACCTCGGCCTACTGTAGCTTTTTGTGGAAGTATACGTGCGTATTTCAAACTAGTTCCTGAGTTAAGGAACCCTGTCGGCCAGAGATATTTAGAGTGCTGGAGTATCGCCCGAGGTATAGCAAGGGTAGGGTGGGGTTGGCTCTTACGAGTAGGTACAAATAAATCTATTTTGTTCCGCCAGCTCCGAAATATTATTCTCTTCCCGCTTCCGAATCGAAACACATCAACAGCAAGGCAGCACCTACATGTACGAGTACTCCTTCAACAAAGGAAGGCTAGAGGGAACTCCTGTGGGTAACAAGAAGAGGCACCCGTCTAGCCAGAGGACTATGACGATGTTGTGCATCCACCGAATAACGAACGCAAGACAGTACACTCCTGGGGGGATTTTAGTGACCCCAGCATATGTCGGGAAGTCCCATACATTGCAACAGCTCCTACGACGAATATGAGGATTTTCGAGATATTTCGTCGAAGATATCTCCATAGATAGGCGCATCGCTCGTCGTTTGCGTCCTTCCCGTTGTCGACGAAACCAGTTTGAAAGACGTTCTTTTTAATAGGGGGTCGGTCATCTCATCATCCTTATGATACGCTCCTACATGTATTTATCCGATACAGCGGGGGAGCAGAGGGAGTGAGGACGTCGAGAATCATCGCTTTCACTCACATGGCAGTCGGGTGCTTCGAACAACATTTCCCATGGCAATGGACCAATTGCATCAAAGTCGAAGCTCGCCGGGGCGCCAAACCTCCTCCCCGCGTCGGAGCTAGAGTCGCCGAAAACGACCATCTGCGGAGGAGGAGGGAAATATACACAACAACGAGATGCGGAGGTAGTCAGTTCTATCGTCGAAGCCACTGTTATACATATTATACAGTACTGTACGCGTGTGTGCTTCTGCCCCTGTGTCCCTGAGGCAGGGCTTAAATTGGACAACCTATGAGCTATACCAGGCACTATCTACTTCCGTGACTGCTTTGATTGAACATCCCCCAGCTCCTCCCACACAAGCGTCACGATAGCCAAATTTGGTTCAACTGAGTCCGAACATTGGCGGCTGCTGTAGTAGTGGCGGCCGCGAGGGCGAGTACGAGACCATTTTGCAGGGTTGTACATGCCTCCAATTTTGCTGCTGCACGAAACAGCGCTGAATGTCTTTACGTGCTACGAACGCAACCTTTTATTCTTCTAATCCAAGATGGAATATACGACACGCTGCGATACCTTCGGGTCGCGGTGCTGCTTGTAGTGCAGCGGCCGCGTCTGTGACCACGGTCCTTCAGACGTAGCGGACACAACGCCAACAAAGAAGCCGAAGACCACCAACAACGCCATCTTCCCCAATCCGACCCAGCGATACAGCAGCAGCAGCAGCAGCAGCACAACTCCAGTACCAGTTCCAGCACCAGCAGCTGCTACTAATAGGGAGACGGTACGGGCGTTTGTGGCCTTGTCCGACTGAAGGTTGGTGGTGTTTGGTAGACTACTACAGCAGTATGTATACACGTAGACGCATGATGAGCACTTCGGAATTTGTACGAGTTTTCCGGTTCTGCCTTTATTTCGTTTATTTTCGTTCTTTCGTTTATTTTCTCTTCTTTTCTTATTTTTCCTTCTTTTCTTTTGTTACTGTATGTCACTCATGTCACACTCGCTGCAACCATGGCGAAGAAGAGAGCTGCACACAGAAGAGCTACCGTCACATCAACAAACCTCCCGACCAGCAGGCATACATCACCTATCTCAAAACAGACCATTATTGTTACAGCGTAAGGCTATAGCGTAAAGTATGGGAGAAACGTGGAAATGTGAAGCTTGATGACCGAGTCCGGGGTCCGCTGTCGGGTGTTAGCATCCAAGCTTTCAAAAGTAAATATGCCGCATGTGGTGACCCGAAAAAAGGCCTGTTATCAACTAATCAGCTATTCGACCGCAATCCAATAAACCCGCCGCATGGTTCGGTGTTCGGTGTGACCGCGAAGCGAGAGAAAAGTCTAAACGATTCACCACTACCTCAACCACCACCACGCGACGCAGAAAGAGCAGCGCTTCATGCTCCTTCGCACGCACGCACCACAAGCTACAGCATCTTTTATATCTGTCTCCAGCGTACTGAGCTTAGTCCCGCGCAGCTTCTTCTCGTTCTCCTTGCGGTAAATTATTTGGGTAGCTCTCCTCTTCGTTCCTTCGGTGTTGCAGATTCTCGCTACGTCCACAGCAGCGTAAACGTTACGACACGTACTGCTCGCTACGACATAATAGCTCCAGCTTCTGCTTCTGCTGTCGTTGCTGCCGCGTTATCGCTTAGTCGGAGCGGGGAGGATGGCTTCATTGGTGGCCGTCAACTTCTTTTTTTGCGTCACCTCCGCCTACACTGAAAGACCGGCGCCACAGCGGCCAGCGTACTACAAGAAATGGCGCGACGAACCGAAGGTACGTTTCAACACAACTAGTACCATACACTACAGCAGCTCATGCCGTGAACAGTACTATCCAGTTTTGACAGTAGTTTAACACAAAACCCGTTGACGGCGTGTGAGTTTCTCATCCCCCTTGCATACATCAACACGTGTTCTGTGCCTATAGAAGTAGTATCCGTACTCGCCCTTCCCTATAGCTTGGGGTTATACCGAGCCAGACTCACACGTGAACAATACGAGCTTCGACGATCCAACCCTTGTTTCCGCAGATGGTCGTTCTTGGCAATTCTACCTCCGATGTGGGAAGGAGGTTCAACGCACCAGCGAGTTTCGACTTCGACGACATTGGTCCCTTTCCGTTCAAAAAGTTGTTTGAAGCACCCGACAGTGATGTGAGTGAGCGGCGGGTCTCGGTGTCCTCATAGCGCACCAACATCGAACAAGTCGAACACGTACATGTACAGCGAGCCTGTCATTGCCTATTCTTTATCTCGTGTACGCACAAGAGTGTGCATGTCAATCGCTGATGTGCCTTGTATCTGTGTTTGACCATTGGTTGTCACATTGTCTACGACGTACCAGGTACCTGGTTCAACGATGTACCAAGCACCTGGTACATACCTTGAGCTGTGTGCGGGCGCCCTCTGACCCTTAGGCACTTCCTAAGTACCGCTGTAGCAGTAGAGGTCCTGTACTGTAGAGTCGTATCGTATACCGGGTACGTACTGGTAGCCTATGGGCTGGAAAGAGTCACCTCCTGGTCGGGGACATGCCGTATCATTAGTGTCTGTAGTCTCCTCCTCCGTTATCCTCTATAATCTCTTGTAGAGACAGACCTTTTCGGGAGCTACCGTTGCAATATTCTAGCCCCCAAGAGCCAGCCCAACCTTCATCCCTTCCTTTACGTCGCGCGATGCTCCGGAGTAGGCAGTCAAGCACCGCGCCTTGAACTCACACCATGGGTACATCTCACCATCCGATGGAAGTGGCGCACACGTTTCACTGCTGCTGTGTGCCGCCGACTGCAAGTAGTCCCTTGTACATTATTCTCGCTTCGGTTTCTGTGTAGACGAAGCACAAGCTAGTACGAGTAAGAGATACGTGGGAATCGATGCGGATGGAGTATCATACCGAGAGCAGTGGCCTGTAGTCTACATACAGGATGCACCCGAATTGTAGAGAGCGTCTCGATCTTCTGTCTACTATACTACCAATCTGGCCGGAAATGTAAGAGGCGTTCTAATTTCTATTTCAGGTATATTATATCAGAGGTCAACCGGGGGCTATTA
Source organism: Postelsia palmaeformis (assembly GCA_037834295.1). Lineage (NCBI taxonomy): Eukaryota > Phaeophyceae > Laminariales > Laminariaceae > Postelsia > Postelsia palmaeformis. Next base: position 11,739 of record JBBMHQ010058444.1, read on the forward strand.
GTAGACTCCCGGCCAGAGTGGTACCAGGTACGTGACAGGATGTATAGCAGAAGTTGTCTCTTCGGACGCGTCAAGGTTTCTTTAGGCATCAGCGTACAAATGAGTTCTAGTGTTGGGGGACGGTCAGTCAAGGGTCCAAACCACGGTCTCTGAGCATATCTTTATACCGGTTTTGGTGAAGAGCTCGGTAAGTTTAACGGTCAAACCGCGGTCTCTGAACATATTTTTATACCAGTTTGAGTGCAGGGGGCGATCAGTCAACGAGTCGAACCGCCGCCTCCTTCGGCGTAATTGTATACCAGCTTCAGTGTGGTGTCGGCGAGAGGTGGTAGCTCAATGGGCTATTGGAATAAAGCAGTAGTGGACCCTCTCTGGTGCCGGTTGAGTTGTTCCGGTTGACCAGCACAGTGACTGAGAAAACGCGTGGTACAGATGGGAACCACCAACCGGTGTGGTAGCGTGAGCAGTGGTGCCGGTTGCCCTTGAAGGGCCGGTATTTGTCCAGCGCACACCAGCTCTATAGAGGAACCACTGTAAGCTACAGGGGCAGGGTCTGCGTGGGTTTTGGGCTGACCAGCCTGCCCGGTTTCGAGTTTTCTTTAATCGTATACTGGAAGGGGGACATATCGGACGAGTTCGGCCTTTGACGGCTATTAATAGTATAACGGGGGACCATAGTAAGTAGGACCGATACTCACGAAAACCTGCCGGTATATGTTTTCCTTTTTTTTCTGACGGGGTCTGGTCCTATTAATAGTTACTATGTCCCCCCGTAATAGTGAGATACCGTAGCCGTCAGTTACGTCAGCAACATCACCAACATCTACAGTACGCCCGCTCAAACATGTTGCGGGAGGGATGCTGATAATTCACGTTGTCGGGGTGTCGACCTACATCTATACTTTTGTTGGCACCACAGAGTGTGAGATGCGGCGGAATAGCGTGGGAATACTCAATAAGTGGTCGAAGGTTTACAGAGTACAGAATGTGGAAACGTATACATAGTGCTTTGGAAAAAGGTGTGAAAGACGACAACAGCAAGGATTCGTGCTTAAAAAAAACGTTGGCGATCGAAGCGTCATACCTCACATTCTTTTACATGGGAGCATTCATCCCTGCTACATACTCTTCTGCGGCCACCGTCGCTTCACCCCATATCCCAGTCCCAGTAGCGCCGGCTATATTAGTCTGCTCACTGCGTGACACATATGGCCAATCATGATCGCGTCTTCTCCCCCCGGCACTGAATTGCACGCTGAATAAACGTTGCACCCTCTCCGTCCAGTAGAAGTGTACTTACGGCTAACCTGGGAGTCGCTTGGTCGAGAGACGGTACGAACGACGTTTCCGCGCGCACTGTAACAGAGAGGTCTATATCATCACCCTGAAATTTCCCTCATTAGACATCTGACCGTTAATGTGCACGTAGCGTCCCCATCGCACCATTCACTTATAAATGGCACGTGGTACTTGGTACCAGGTAGAGTACATTCCATGTCCCCCGGGCGTCGGCAAAGCACCCGCTTGTCAACATGGCGCAGTCTTCACCCCGTGGGGGGCATATATAGAGTATGTAGATCGTATACGCACAGGAGCGTATTGTGCGTGGTCTTCACATGAAGCCGTCTCTCCTACCCGTCGACACATACGTACTGCTGTATGTAGCGAGAAAAAGCGGGGGGAAACCTCTGCAACGCTTCGCTAGAATGCTCATAGGTGGAGGGTTTGACTCCGATGAGATGCAGAGGCGTTTAAGGGTTTAGTTGGGTTTCCGTGAGTCGATCGATTCGGTTTGTCGGTCTTTCACGCGTCTTCAATATTATTTATACCTCGTTGTTGTTTTTCGGCCGACACACTGAAATACCGTCGGACGGCGAACATATCGATATTGTAAGCGACGCGCGTTACTTGTAGGGCACGAGAACACTTTGTGCCTGTTTTTTTTCCTGACCGACGGGGCTCCTTAATCCAAAATCGTCGGAAATTTGTTTTTTTTTGTTTTTACAGCAGTAGGTATACAGACTACAGCTTTTCGCATATTTCTGCGTCCGTGCCGTGCGTTTCGCTTACATGGTTCTACTAAAGTGTGCTACGGGAGTTCAGGCATTAACTCACCGCCTTTGATAGCACTCCCCGACCAATCCAATGGAGCCACGACGACATTCAAGTTGTATAATAGTAGTGGCCTCAAGTGTTCGTCATGTCGTCTTTTGTTTCCTCTACACTTCAGCTCCACACCCTCCGAGCGCAGCGCAGCGCGTAGCGCGTATGCAAAGCAGCGCATAGCCCGTAGTCGCCGAAGTGAAGTGATGCGCCAGCTCAAAGTCATGATTTAACTGATGAGCCGCAACCAAAACACCACTACCATACCGCCAAATCCCTACTAGGTAGGAATACTGTAGCAAAAACCCCACCCCAGAGCGTTCCCAGCATCAACAGGAAAAAAAAAAACAGTTTCGAGATGGTACAAGTTATTATTCTACATCGCTGCGCTCCTCAGAAGCTACTGAACCCTGTTTTCGTTTCAAGCAGGCTAAAGCCGGGTCCTGCCACCACCGACGTTTTTAGCGTTCAACCAACGCACAAACGTCGACGAAAGTCACACACATCGTGTCACGCGAGTCCCTCGCGACGTTTCTTGACTATTTTCCGTCGTTCCTTCTTGGGGCGAAGAGTTCTCGACATATGTTCACTTTGCAATTAGTTTTCGTTTGATATTTGTTTCGGCAACAGTAGTCGGTGGCCTCACTGACACTATTCTTCTGATATTGCACTGTTTGTGTCGGCAGTCGAAGTTTAGGGCGTATCTCCCAGCCCCTGGATGGTATGCCAACGGGAAGGTGTGGCCGTCCTGGCTTCGCGTGCCTGAGGTGAGAGCAAAGCCCTTAAAGGGGTGGTGCCCTTTGTTTCGAGCTCCCCCATATCAGGGGCCCAATGTCTAACAACTGCTCGTTTCGAATATCTATGTTCTCGCAACTCAACCAAGATTCCTATGCGCTGCAGTACGTACTGATGTAGTCCTGGGACAACTGCTTGGTGCACTGTTAACGGTGGAATACGAATCGGTGGTTTCTCACTCGCGGTGCTCAACCGATCATAAAATATCTCCTCAAATGGCAAAAAATTACAACCCTACCGTGGGAGGGGTCGTGCGTGTTGTGAACGTGCCCCCTATACTCGGTTGGCCACCCCCACTCCGTCTACCTTCTTGTGCTTTGCGTATGCTTATGCAGTAATCAAATTTGTGTGTTTTGTTTGCGTCCTCGTGTGCGTATTCTCTCGCGTTTGTATATTTACCTGTTACAACTGCAGACCCATCTGCGGGATAAACCATTCAAATTCCGAGTAGTACCTCCATGCAACGGAAGTTTAGCCCTGAAACGGTTGAGTGCTGTCACGCTTCATTTCCCCTTCTTCTTCCTGTTCTTCTCGTTCTTCATCTTCTTCTTCTTCATCTTGTCCTTCTCCTTCTTCTTGTCTTTCTTCTCCTGTTTCTGCTTTTGCTTCTTTTGCTCAGCCCTCTTCTTATTCCTTCGTCTTGCCCCCTTTGGACAAGCCTTGATTCAACTTGATGTGCTTCATGCTGTTTTTACCCGTATATATGCGGGCCCCTCAGTTCCGGTTCCATACATTTCACAAGCTTTTTACCGCCTACGAACTCTTGGTTATTCGATTTTCTTGGTTGAGATTGTGCAATGTGCTCCAGTCATGATAGAAATGACATTGTTTTGTATTCTAAACAGATAAGAATATACATGTATTTTGTCTGAGGCATTCTTCCACTCCAAATATTTTGGAGGCTTTCCTGTGACCACGAACTCGATTGTTTGAGAATAATAAAAACGAGAGAACGGCAGCGACGACATGCAAAAAATACCCCCTCACGAGCTTTTATATGATAGTAGGACGTAGCTCACCTTCGTGAGGCTAGACGACCACCTCACGGGGATCCGAGCTTGGTGCAAGCAATTTCTGCCTGGTGAGTGGAAACCCAACGTGCTTGATTCCGACATTGTAGGGATACGAGGATCTTTGTACTACGGTCGT
>JBBMHQ010058455.1:0-15783 GCA_037834295.1 Postelsia palmaeformis
CTAACGTGCCTGAAAGTTGCAGTAGGTAGATATCTGAGGTCGTAACAAAAGTGAGGTACGAGTATCGGAGGCCGGACCTCAAATTAGGTGGTGCCTGTTCACGTAAGTATGGGGCTTCCTCGCGCAGGTGACCACGGCCTTTTATAGAGCAGCACTTCCTGTCGAAAAGACAGCAGTACACGGCGTTGAGGTCGCTCTGGTCAGCCGGAACGCAGTAGACCCCCAGAGTTTTTTGACGACGCCTCACGAGTCCCCTCTCCTATTAGGCGCACGCGGTACGACCAATCATGGATGAATTTAGCGGCCTTGCTGGCATGTCGGAGACCTCCTTTGTGCCTCCCTTGACCTTAAAAGCGAAGCTTTGGCATGATCACACTTGCCAGGCGCCATCTCGGTCACCTCTACCCTGGGCGTGTTCTGTGCGCCTGCTCTCTCGCTCGGAGAAGTTGGTGGGTCCATGATCTCCACCAGAGCTTTTGCTCGTTGTCTATGACCTCACGCTGTTTGTGGCGGACGGAATATGCTATTGATAATGCGTGCCTTACCAAAATCCTGAGTCGTCCTGGAGATTTCGTCAAGAAGCAGGAGCTAGGAACGCGGTACGTGCGTACATAGACCAGATATGAAATGTCCGGGTCGGTACCTGACTACCTGACGTACCCGCTCCTCGGGAAAGGTACTCGAGGTCTCACTTGAACTCACAGGAGGTGGAGTATCCGATAAGGGCCGTTTGTATTGAACTTTAGTGATAAAATATTCCCTATATCGCGGGACAGATTGTCCCTCCATAAAAGGATCGTTTGCATTGAATACTAGTTCAGATATGGTCCCTATATCGCTGGACAGACTGTACCTAGACATAAGGACTGTTTTACTGAACATTACTGTGTAAATGATCCCTATATTACGGGACAGACTGCCCCTGCAAATAAGGACAGTTTATATCGAATGTTCATAGAGAAATGGTCCCTATATTGCGCGACAAAGCGGTACACACTTCACCTACGAGTATAGATGTATTTATCGTGGGCGTGCTCTTTTGGTACATCCCTGGCATCTCAGAGCTCCCACTTGTAACTTGCACACCGCCTCCTTCTATTACTTACCGGCGAGAGTATGTTTTTATTTTTGCGTTTTGTTCGTGCGTGTGTGTACCCAGAGCACGGCACCACGGGCAAGCGCGGCGCCATCGTGGGTGCCAGCGGGCGCTGGCGGGTAGAGGGGGGCTTGGAAGGAGCGCGGCCGCCATTTTCGTCGCTAGGCGTCGCGTGTGCATTACGACATGAGGGAAGCATGAGTGGGCTCTGTCTGGCCTCCTGAAGTCGGGTTGAAGATCATACGTACGAGTCTAGACGGGTCCTTCTCCGTTGCAAAATAATATGCAAGCGGTGCTTATATTTGCGACAAAGCTGAATTTCAGAGAGAAGGAGCATCGCAGTCTGAGCACCAACAGTATCGAGCTGGCGAACGACGGCCATGGTAAGCACCGGAATTCATGCGAAGGGCACGATGGTGCCCACTGGAGCAGAGACGGAGGAAAGCTTTATCCGGACCGAATCAGTGCCGATGTGGTCGCGAGGGGGGCGGGGAGCATGCAAGGCTGAGAGGATTTTTGCTGGTCGATTTTGGTTCCTTGACCGCCGCAAGGTGTTCCGATCAGGCGGGAGAGAACCAATTTTGGTTCTTATTTGCATCGTTTTTACGGTTCTGTGTCGTGCTGTGCTTTCTCTTTCACACGTTTAAAACAATTTTTTGAAAAACGTATTTGCGTGCGTGATGATGTACACGCATGCGGCGTCCGGGTTGTCTTCCCTGGATGGAGCATGGAGCTCTTGGCATGTGCAAGTAGCCAGTTTGCACCTCATTGTTTGGATCGTCTGTCCCATCGCATTCTTCCTCGCGAGAGAGCGTAGCGGGGGGAATCGCCCGCTATGCGAAGCCCCTTGTTTGTTTGTTTGTTTGTTTGTTTGTTTGTTTTTTTAATCATCACTTCCACCTTCCAGCCTAGTTCGTAGGAGGTGTTACCCTCGACGATCTTCTAGACGAGCCGTGGTCACAGGTGTCTACCCTTTTCCCCCCCCGGTACGTGCCTTTATTTTTATCGCGCATAGGGTTCAGCATTCCTGCTGCTCGTCGATTTTCATCGAATTTTGTACTCCGTATACAATATTAATAGTACGTTCATTTTGGTCCAGTCCGGTGGTGTTGCAGCGTACAACGATCTATTGCGGGGGGACATCCAGTACCAGGTAGTAACTACCAGGTATACGGTATACGTAGACAAAACCCCATGAATTTCGCTATTTTACCATTAATAACAATATTTGGTCCTATTTACTATTAATACCAGGTATTTACTAAGGAACCCCGTGATAGATATTTAATGATACCCCTACAGTACTGCCTGTCGCTACTACTACTACTACTGCTGCTGCTGTTGCTGTCGTCCGGTCTGGCCGAGGGCAGGGCAGGGCAGGGGGGCTGGCGCTATCGACAGAGAGAGTCACTGCCAGACAAATTTGTCAGACCCCTCGTCTGCCTCGAGTAGGAGAACTTGAGGCACGGGCAATACAGCACAGCAGTTCAAGTGGAGGCAGCGCACAGCGTACACAATCGACTACCGTCACCGGTTCGTCTATACCAGCATACAAGCTGCCAGATACGTACGTGTCGGAAGTGTCGTCTACCGCTGACTCTGTTGGCCTATCATGCATCCTATTCTGCCTCTGTCACCACAAAGGAAAATACCCCGAACCCCAAAGAGACCTCAGGCTTGAACCGGGGGTACAAAGTACAAAGTGACCCCAGGCCAGGCAAATATGTCAGGATATACGTCAAGCGTGTCAAGCAAAACGTGCACTGTCAAAGGTGCAGGGCCGGTTGTTCCACACTAATATCTACCTGGTAGTAGTTTGGTGTCAGTCGAGGCATGTCGAGGAAAGTTGCTGTCTGTCGAGGGTTGGAGACCAGGGTAGACATGATGGACACATGAAAATATTTTCCGATTGCACATACCAACGGTACACAACGGTGAGCTTATAGCGGTGCACCGATCTCTCCGAAAATATAGCGAGGTATTTTCCCCTCTCTGCGTACCGGATACCAGGTATATTTATCATTCCGGCTCGTATGATACGAAGAGGTAGATGAACCGATTGAGGACTGCACTCCCGTTTGGGGCATAACTTACTTGGAATTAATGATAGATAGCTGGGCACTTCAAATTAGCATCGAAGAGGTGGGTACTTGGAATCACAGCAGTGTCAAATCCGCGGGTGCTTGGAATTAGTATCAAATAGGCGGGTAGGGTTCGGGTTAGGTAGAATTGTATCAAATAGAGGAGGGTATATTAATAGCAGTACTGCTGTATATCGGCAGCAAAAGGGATGATATTGACGAAGTGTATGCGACAACCAGGTACAGCAGTTATAAATACAAGTACATGCTCAGGGCCTTTTTCTTCCATACAATACATTGATTAGCGGAGAGCGTGAGTTAGCTACATTCGATGAAAATGGACGAGCAGTGGGAATGCTGAACCCTATGCGCGATAAAAAATAAAGGCACGTACCGGGGGGGAGAAGGACAGACACCTGTAAGCACGACTTGTCCAGAAGGGCGCCGAGGGTAAATACCTCCTACTCGTACCTGGTACCTGGTACGAGCTTTTGGGCTGGAAAGTGAAAGTCATGATTGAAAAACACACACACACACACACACACACACACACACACACACACACACACACACACACACACACACACACACACACACACAACAAACGCTACAGCAACTTCCCTGCGCAAAAGTCAGCCAGACAACCCAGCAGAACCCAGGCAACATCATCTGCCGCTCCTATTATTGTAACAGCCACCGAAATAAGCTCACGAGGGATCTCGAGGATACGATCGGGAATGAATGACATCTTGGGGGGGGGGCAATATTCCTGTTCGAGATATAACGCAACAAGCTGTCTATAAGAACACTTGAATGAGATGGTACGAGTACGAAGAGAAAGAGTGTTGGGGGATTTGAATCCCAACAACAAAACGTACGCGTACGAGTCGCTGAGAAAAGGCCAGCCCGGAGTCCGGAGTGGGGGCCCCTACCAGGTATTTTACTCTCAGGAGACGTTTCAACCAATACCACCTCTCTCGTTCCCTTCCCTCTGCCTACAGCAGTAGTCACTTTTATCCGTGTCAATCTCTCTGAGACAGCTTCGTGGTGCACACCTGGTACTACAATTGAATCGACAGCTGTAGAGCGATGAGAGGTGTAATGAAGTACCTCAGTTACCTGATTATACCATCATACCTGCTGGTATATATAGCAAGAAGTACGAGTTGATGGGTTGTTTCTGATCTCACCAGCATTTTCTAATTTCTGGGACGAAACAACGTCACCAGCAAGCCAGCACCCTAGAAAGAAGGCCTGGGTTAGAAGGCGTCCAAACTTCGCCATGACGCTCACTTAGCTCGACACCCAGCAAAGGAGCCGCTGATTAAACTGTAACGTGATGCAAGTTAACGCAAGGTGGCCGCAAAACGCGGGACATTCTCCAATAGGCGGCGGGGACGTGATCCTAATAAATTTCGAGTAGATATGAAACACCCCCTAAAATGAAATATCATTATATTTAATGGAAACCCTTGGTCTCATCATACTCTCGACTTCGAGGGTCTCACCGCGCTTGGACGGAGACTTCGCGGGGACCACCTATTCTCGTGCTGGCAAAGGATCTGCACTGAGGCTCTACGGTTCCATCGCAGCCGGCAGACGTCGGTGGGTGCAAGCACGCCCCGAAAGTATAAAGGGGACGACAAATTGCCCCTGCTGCTGCTGGGCTCGTGCTTTTTTTCTCAGTTCCCGCCACCAAGGGAGACTTACTTGTAGCTTTAGCAGGGAGACTTGCCTGACCTGGGAGTTACCCGACCGTGACGAGATACCATGGACTTGGGAGGAGGTGGTGGGAACGGAAGGGGTGGCCAAGGAGGAATGGTCGGGGGGATGACGGACGAGCGGCAAAGTGGCGTTGGCGGCCGCTTGGACGTGTCCAGTAATGGGCAGGCCCCTTCTGGCTTTCACAACAATGCTACTGCTGGAGCAGAAGGGGGTGAGTGATGAGTTCGGGAGAGTATGTAAGAGTACCCATGTACGAAGCCTATGCCTGAAACGTTCACGAGTACGAGGTACAGCAGACGCAGGCCGCGGCCAGCAGTAGTCTCGTGATTCTCGAGTTCAAGTCTAGTCTAAAGGTGTATCCAAAGGCTGTAGCCTTGTGCACCTCATGTTGCTGTTTGGACGTGCTGCTTCTCTATGTATCGCCTGGTTCACTCCGCTTTCGCATTCTGGGTGGGTCGAGAGGGACATGAAGCAGCGCGCGACAGCGGTGCAGCAGTTTGATAGTACCCTGCTTTGGCTACCCGTAAGGCTCGCGCCTTATTGTGATATCAACGTTGAGGGTAGGCTCTTGAAAACTAGTGTAAAGGATTTACCGGCGCATTCAGCACAAATGCTCATTATTCACTGCTTGTAAATTCTCACCTAAATAAAGGTTTTAGAGAAAATCAGGGTTGTTACAAGTAAAGAGGAACAATCTGAAATTCTTCACTCCCAAATTCTCATCGCATGTTGAGTACTGCTGTACAGCTGTAGTATACGAGCTGGTCTGGTCTATAACACCCCTGGTGGGGTGTCATTGGCAGCGATGACAAGACTGAGAAGGCGATCAAAACTTGTGTTTACGTCCCCGGTAAGGGTCGATCTTAACGAGGGGTTCGTACTGTTTTTCACTTTTTTTCCCCCCAGTATTTTCCCGAAGTTTCGGTGTTTTTCGCTACGAAAAGGAAGATACCCAACATTTCGGTCAAATACTGAAAAAAATACTGAAAACCACTCCTCGTGAAGATCGCGACCCCAACAGCATGAGGACACAAACAAAACATGATCGCTTAGGTTTGCCAGGTACGATCAAACCAGGTAGGGCATGTGGAACCGTTTGGCCCAGATGGGATTAACAACCAGTGTGGCGGTGTGAAGATTATTAGTGCCGGTATTCCTAGTACGGGGCACCTACCATATTAAATAGGACCTACAAGTACACATAAAAAGCTTTATATTTCGCTATTTTTCATCAACGATATTTGGTCCTATTCACTATGGTTCTCCGTAACAGCTGGCGCACACTATAGAAAGGGGCTGGCAAAACTACTGCTGTGTACCCCGGTTTCGATTACGGGGGGCCATATTAAACAGGACCTACTACGGTACGAAGAAAAACCTTAACGTATGTTTCGCTATTTTCACAAACACTATCTGGTCCTATTAATAGCAGTATTTACTATGGTCCCCAGTAGTAGTAAGAGAAGGGGGCGACCCCAGAACAGAAATGTGAAAAAAAGGTGGTCGGGGTACTGCAGAGAGGAGCTTTTGCCATCCTGTGGGAAATATTTACTACCAGGTACGTACTACCAAGTACCTGGTACAGTTTAAAAGTTCACAGCGAGGTAGCGCGGGAGCGAATCCCGCGCTTGCCGCTCGCGCTTCTCCTACCCTAGCTCACCACTTTTCATGGTCCAAACCGGGCGTCAACAGCAGAGGCGGGCTCCGACTACACACGGTGGTTTGGTGCCCGCTATGCGCAGCCGCACCCTTTCTCAAATGTTTGTGCCGGACGTGTGTCGTCAAATTTCAACCTCGCACGTGGACCCAGACCAACCCAACCCCAGGCCTGACCCTAACCCTGACCCTATATTGAACCCCAACCCTTTGGGGGGGTCGAGGTCGGCAGGGGCAGTCACAGGACTCCGCCGCGCTTTTTATTTGAGTCGTTTTCCCGAAAGATGGCTGGCCGCCGAAAGACCCGCCTTGACCGATAAGACCCGCTGTCCTATGACGGGGATCATAGTAAATAGGACCTACGGTATACTCAAATAAACCTATGTATTCACCTACTGTATTTTTAGTTACAACATTTGGTCCTGTTTACTGTGGTCCCTCGTGAATAGATATTGTGCGACATTGCGCACCATCATCCGTCTGATGGTGTCGATTTCGGTGCTATCATGCGACCGCTGCTCTCGAGCGTTTACGAGCTGCAGTCCCGTGTTGTGGACAGACCACTCAAATTTCGAGTAATTTGGCCCCAATCGTGCGCAGAACGGGACTGCGGTCCTATACGTTAAGCCCCCCCCCACCCTTGCGCGGAGCGGAGAACCTTGACTCCGCACAAGGAGGATGAGGATCGTGGCACACGCGTTTTTTTTCATGTTGGGCGAGGCACGCACTGCTAGTGCTGTAGGCAGTTTACATACCGGGTACCTGGTGCAGCGGTAGAATACGTGCCGCTGTCTGTGGAAGTGGCAACCCCGAAAAAAACATCACTGAAATGGACGCGGTCATCCTCTACACACGTCCGCCTCGCAAGCGGTTCTCAGTAGAGGGTGCAAGCTCGCCCTGCATGAGACCCCGCCCAGACACCCCACGACTGTTCGCACTTGGCGAGCATTGGCGCCTGCCTGGTCAGTGAAAAGCCGACCCTGTGCTCCGTCCCGGCATTGCGGTGATGCGGGGGTCTATAGTCGTCTGGCTACAGCCATGCATGGCATGATGAGTACCACCCCCCCAGCTATCCTAGGAGATAGATGGTCGCCACAGGCGGCCAAACGGGAAGGGGATAAGATTAGCGAAAAGTTCCTACCAGGTATGTAATATGGAAACAACGTATTGGGCGCCCAAATGTTGGAGGCGTCTCTACTAGGAGTAGGAAAACGGTGCTCCGTCTCGGAAGGGATGCGTGGTCAATGGCCAAATGACCGAGGCAAGTAACAAATGAGTACACCCCCCTCCGCTAGGCCAAGGGCAAGTTTTGTAGAGATAAGGAAAGCCTATGGCGTGAGTGGCTGCGCATTGTTGATGGCCACTCGGTCCTTGAATATAAGAAACGCGTGGACCAAATTTCAATCTAAAACTCGTCACTACTGCTCTATGTACAGGGACAAAATTGGTACCTGGTGGTATATTTTATGACTGTACAGCAGTCGGTACCCCTTGAAGGGAACCTCGCGATAAGAGAATAAAAGGTACCGTGTTATCCTCTTTGTTCGTGAATATAATAATCATTTGGTCTCTATCGTTAGTATAAAACGGTGATGATATCTCCGACCAGAGTGGTATGAGGTACCTCAACTTTCTGCCCGCCATTTTTTTCCCGCTGCTGACTGCAAGGGGCCGGGTCGTACAAGGGGCCGGGTCGTACTCCGATAAGGGGCGTTGGTACCTCACGTACGAGGCCTGCCCATCCCGCACGCACCATTAGGGCCTCTAAAAAAGGCTGTTGAGATATATTTTTGAAGGGGATATACCTACGTGTAAACGTGGCACACGTCAAGCAGACCAGATGGATCATCTACAGATCATCTACAGATCGTGATATACAGCAGTAGATTTTTCAGGGGAGGTTTATAGATCTGTCCCTGATCTATCTGTATGATCTAGCTCATGTTAGGCGCGTGGGGGGGGCGTACACTGGACAGGGTTTCCTGGGTGGGATCTGCTCTATACAACAGTTCGTTCGCGGCAGGTCTCCTAACCGAAATCCAGGATCTAAACGATATATATCGTTCTCTAACCTATCTGCGTGTAAGATCTTTGGTCGTATTGCCCATTATCGAAACCGTTTCCACCCCTATTTATGTTTTTCAGGGTCGTCTTTGACGACACTCTGAAAACTTGCCGGAAATATCAAATTTGTGGAAATTCGGGCTTTCAAGTATTTTGCTGAAAACTTGGCAAATGAGATAGCCAGTCCAAATTTCCAAAAACCTGCCAACGAAAGGCTTGGGGAATATCCATGAAAATAGCTTGGCAAAAATCTTGCTATTTTTGGCAAGTCCAGATTAAAAAAAACTTGCTATGGCAAGTTTTTTTGCTAAATACGTGTCGTTAGGAACGGCCCTTACCTTCTCTTTCCTTGTGTTCAATTTTCTTTAATTTTTTGTTTGTTTTCTCCAACCCCAGCAGGCTCTGGGAAGTATCGCACGACCGAGGGAAGGTTTGTAGAGATAAGGGATGTGTGGGCGGACAACTTGGAGCAGGAGATGGTCAACATAAGAGAGCTTGTCGAGCTTTACCCGTACGTCGCCATGGTGAGCTGCACCAGGAGAGGGACGGAGAATGAGGGGGGGGGGGGGGGGAAGCGTACTCATTCGTTGCTTGCCTTAGTCATATTGGCCACGCATCTCTTTCGAGACGGAGCATCGTTCCTACTCCTAGCAGAGACACCTCCAACAATTGGGCGCTTATTACGTCGTTTCCATATTTTTTACATGGAAATTATTTGCTAGTCTTATCCCCTTCCCTGTTGGCCGCCTGTGGGGGGGGGGGTAGAAGGATGAGGGTGGGGAGGCAGGGTGTGAGGGATGTGAAGGGTGGAGAGAGGGCACGGAAGAACGGATGGGCTGGCAGGGAGGGAGGGAGGGAGGGAGGGGCAGGGTTGGCAGGAGGGAGGTAACGGGAAGAGGAAGAGGGAGGGAAGAGGGGAGGGAAGCAGAGGAAGGGGAACAGACAGAAAGTCATGCGTTTCCGAATTGAATGGGGATAAGTCTATGTGGGCAGCCTTTGTGTCGTATGCTCGTAGCGTCTCCGGTGTCGATATCTTCCCATTCCGAGCTCCGCAGAGCCTCTTCGCTTCAGTCTGGCTACCTCCTCGTTGGTTCCGTGACTATCGCGTTTCATCAAATTTCGTTCATTTCGTTCCAACGTTCCTCGAAATCACTTCGGGCCACGATTGCAAACCCACATTTTTCGGAGCTGCTCATGTCGGGTCGGGTCGGTTCGGGTGGGGTCGGATCGGGTCGGTTCGAACCTTGCGGATCATGCCGGGTCGAGAAAAGTCACCGGGCCCGATCCGCGAGAATCTGCGAAAAAGCCTCCCGACCCCACCCGACCCGTGAGATTTCGAAACTTTCCTAACCCAGCACCTGGATTGGGGGGTGATGAGCCATGTCCTTTGAGGAACCCTGAAAATGTGAATGACTTCCATGCGATCTTTGGATCGACCCCCTTACCCCCCCCCCACCCCTCCCCCAGGACACGGAGTTTCCAGGCGTCGTTGCGCGACCTGTCGGAGATTTCAATCAGCCCGATTTTCAGTACCAGACACTCCGGTGAGGCTCTATACGTCATATGAAATTGTTTATTATACTGTTATTGGGGTTCGGTTCGATTCGGTTCGGTTCGGTTCGGTTCGGTTCGGTTCGGTTCGGTTCGGTTCGGTTCGGTTTCGTTCGATTCGGTTTCGTTCGAGTCTGTTATGTTTTGTTCGGTTCGGTTGTGTTCTGTTGTTCGATTCTATCGTTGATTGCATTGGTTTTTTTGTCTGGATTCCATCGCTCGATTATGTTTGTCACGTCTCGGTTGTGTGGCTCGTTGCTCAATCAACACACTATTCGGCATCCCAACAGATACTCACTTGATAAGCTCAAACGGTCAGAAAATATTGCCTCAGAAGGCAACACAGCAGCGCAACACCTACCTACCTGCCTACCTACCGACCGTGTGGGGGGGTTCGTTCTGTCGCGCTCACGTGCATTCTTCATATCGTGGCGGGGGGATTTCGTTTTGTTTTCCCTTGCCAGATGCAACGTGGACATGTTGAAGATGATCCAACTGGGACTGTCCTTTGCGAACGAGCGGGGGGAGCTGCCCAGCTCCGGCTGCTGCAGCTGGCAGTTCAACTTCGCCTTCAACCTCAGGTGCGCTTCCCGCACCCAGACGACCTCTCCATTCCCCACCCGACCCCTACCGCGGGCAGACAGATAATTACCTAGATCATGATCCGCTGTAGATCATCTAGTTTCTCCACGAGCCGTTACAGGCCCATCCCGAAGAGAAGCATGTGCCAGACTGCGCGGGCCGTGCGTCTGGGCGGGCGGTCCAACCGGGCAAGGGAGCACGCGCTTATGTAATAAGATAGATAAGATCATGCGATTATGAGATCGGGAATATAGAGCCGCCTTCGAATATCTGGGCCATGAAATGGGAGTCGATGGTTTTTTCTCTTCCATGGGTGCAATGTGAACTTCTCCTCGCCCTCCCCCCTATGGTCATACGACTACGGCCATGCATGAGATCGAGTACGTATCTCCTATCGAGAACCCCCCCCTCCCCCCTCCCCCCTCCCCCCGTCGTCCTACCCCCTGTCGTACCTCCAACTCCCTCACCCCACGATGTAAGGCACAACCCCTCGTTGGCTACGAGTATGTACAGTTTTGTTTTTTATTCCTGTAAGGACCGCAGTCCCGGTTTCGAGACAAATCACTTGAAATTAGACTGGTTTGTCCCCAATACGGGACTGTACTCCTGAAAGGGATGTATCGTGTTTAATGTTACGGGGGACCGTAGCAAATAGGACAAATTTTGTTTGTAAAAATAGTCACGTTTATAGGTGTTTGTGTATACCGTAGGTCCTATTTAATATGGCCCCCGGTAACAGCACAGGGGAACATAGTTAATAGGACCAAATATTGTTGGTAAAAATTGGGGAATATATAGGGTTTTGTCTATACCGTAGGTCCTATTTAATATGTTCCGCCGTAAAATAGCCGCTCTCGGTTATAGGCCTTTCCCCCCTCATCCCCACTCACCCGTCGATTGTCACCACTGTCCTGCTTCGGGTTGCGCCGCTGCCGGCGAGCCGTCAAAAGTGAGCCAATCAGCAAACGAGTAGAAGAACGAACGGGTGTTGGGGTAGCAGCTCGTGGGAAAACCCTCCCCTCCCCCATTACCGGGAAAAATGCGGTCACTCGTTGAAGCTGCCATCTGTTTGCTGCAAGTCCGCGTCACTGACGATTCTTAGTACACGGCAGGGTGCCTGCGGCTCACCCTTCACGCATGCGACTCGCCGAACACCTCCAAGTTCCGGATCGCGCTTGGTGCAAGCAAAGGATGCCTGCCTGGTCGGTCGGTGAAAACTCGACGACGTTCTCCGTCCCAGCATTGTAGGGATGCGAGGGTCTATGGTCATACGACGTACGGCCATGCATGACAATGAGTACCCCCCCATCCCCCCCTTCCTTGTCTCGGCCTCGAAACATTTGCGTAGTCACTGGTCGATTGGCATAAGACAATCACCGAACAAGCCCCCCCCCCTCCTCCCCCTCCCCTGCGCAGGTATTGTGTGCCTGGTCGGTAAAAACCCGACGTGCTCCGTCCCGGCATTCCTTATATCAATATATATATATACATTATATATAATATATGTATATATGTATTGATATATATTGATATAGAGGGATGCAAGGGTCTATGGTCATACGACTACGGCCAGGTATGACCTGAGTACACCCACCCACCCCGCCCCGCTCTTCCCACCTCCTCTTTGTTCTGAATTCAAATGGACGACATGATGAATGGGATCCGGTACCGACGCACCCGAAGGGAGGACATGTACGCCCACGACTCCATCCAGCTGTTAAAGAACTCAGGCATCGACTTCGAGGTGCGTTCTGCGTCGATGGGATTGTGCGGTACATTTCTTTTTTTCCGTTTTTTTTCATCCTCCGGCGGATTGGTGAAAAAAAAAAAAAAAACTTAAGGTCATCACAGTTCCACGTTCAAAAATCGTGTGTCAATTTCACCCCACAGCTCCCATTGCAATATCAGAGGCAGGCTGCTGCCCCGTTCCACTGGCGCTGGGGCGCGTTGACCTTCGAGTTGGCCTTGCCTTCGCGAGGTGCAGCAGATGCGGTGGAGATAGCCACCCGGGAGAGTCGTCTCCCCATGGGCGGTGTGGGACTCGCGCAAGCTCACCCACTAACAAAACAACTAGGTTACGGTCCACCCTACCCGTTGGGGCATCGGTCCGTCCTGGTATAGCGGGGCGTTTGTGTTTGCCAGAGGGATAGAGCGAGGGGGGAGAGAGAGAGAAAGAGAGAGAGAGAGAGAGAGAGAGAGAAAGAGAAAGAGAGAGGTACGGCAGCTGTGTGTAGGGTGTGTAGGGGGGGTGGCGTTACGTGTTGTAGCTGGACATGTCGACAACAGGAACTAAAGTAAATGAGGATGACGACAGCACTGAAACTGAAAAGTGCCCCCCGGCGGGGTTGGAATTGCCAAGCGCTCCCCTATCAATAGCACACAACAGCGCTCATAACAACAGTTGAAACGTTTTTGTTGCTTGTGTTGCTCGCTTGTAGCGAGAGGCACGACAACCGCCGCCGCCGCCGCAGCAGCAGCAGCAGCAGCAGCGGCGGCAGCAGTAGCGGCAGCAAGGGCTGCATCACCCAAGAGTAATAGCAGCAGCAGCAGCAGCGTCAAAAGCCAAAGCTCCGGCGCTCTTCTTTTTCTTTTCTTTTTTTTACGTGACTCGTACCATTATGTTACTAGCACTACTACAGCTGTGACATACTGTACCGTAATTCTCGAGAGCTACGCTCGAATTTTTCTCTCTGATGCTGTGTCCGTGCTCACTCGATCCAACCCAACTTTTGAATTGTATTGCTAGCTGCGAGTTTGCGCGAATTCACGACTCACACGAGATTTTGCCGCTGCGTGATTCGACAATACGTAGGGGCATGAGCGGAGAGGCATCGACCTGCACCACTTCGGGGAGCTGCTGATGACCTCCGGGCTGGTCCTCCTCCCGAACGTGACCTGGCTCAGCTTCCACTCCGGCTACGACTTCGGGTACCTGCTCAAGCTTCTCACCTGCAGCAATCTCCCCACGCAGGTGCGCGAGGAGGCAATACATATACTTACGTGGACGCGTATGACATCTCCAGCCCCCAGGAGATGAGTATATCCTGAATCATGCAAGCTAAACGGTTCCGACCCGGCCATATATATGAGCTCTATAGTGCAGGTCCTTTCCCCCCCCCCCCAGGTATGTGTTTCCGCCCGGGGAGGGGCTCTTGAGCATGAAGCGAGAATGGATGGTTTTTTGTCCGAAGGGTGAAAGTGCGGTGAGCTTAACCCTCCTGTTCTACTACAGTATTAGTATTGCGGGGGGCCATGGTTAATAGGACCAAACATTGTCAGTAAAGATAGGGAATTATTTTGGTGCTTGTGTTTACCGTAGGTCCTACTTACTATGTTTCCCCGTAATAGGAGGGAGGGGGGGGGGGGGGGCAAGCGGAATAACTATCGAGGTACGAAAAAAAAAATGGGTTATCGTACGTACGGAGAGGAATAGGCCGACCAGATGAGCGCTGGGCACAACGCTGGGTGCGAAAAACAGTCGTACCTGTGTGGCATTGAGCACCATGGGTGTTTACAATAGCTGGCCTGTGAACGCAGCACGCAGCGAGGCAGAGCCAGCGAGCGCTACAGGTCTAGGGTATGATCAGAGACTATTACTTACGGAGTCCCATGGTAAGTAGGACCAAATATTGAGGGTGAAAAAATCACGGCAACAGGAAGAAGAAAGCAAGCGTAGCTCTCGAGGGTTACAGTACTGTATGCCACAGCTACAGTAGTGCTAGTAACATTATGGTACGAGTCACGTAAAAAAGAATAGGAGAAGAAAAAGAAGAGCGCCGGAGCTTGTGCTTTTGAGGCTGCTGCTGGTAAATATGTACCAGGTAAGTTTTTGTGTATGCCGTAGGTCCTGTTTACCATGGTTCTCCCCCTGTAATGTTGTTTTTTTCGCTCTTGGAAGTTTTTTTTCCTCTCCTATCGTCGTCCAGGGGCTTAGAACGAGAGGGGGTAAATTCGTCTCCGCCCCCCCCCCCCCAAGGCGGCGTATTCATGTTCTCCAAAGCGTAGACCCTGCGACCCACCCCCTACGTATGGTGTAACACCCCCCACCACCCCCGCCCATCGCCGAGCAACCGCCAAAGCTTCGCTTCAGTCCTGCGAGTTTCCCCCGCCTGTGTCACCATGTCACACCTCCTGCCGGCGGTCCCTAGCCGTAAGTGCCCCCCCCGTCTCCCAAGAGCACCACTTGCTATGAACCATGATTGTCGTCCGTTATTGGTAGAGCTGTGGGGGGGATGGACTTCACGACCGAGGTATACCAGGTGGAGTCGGTATTCTCGGGGGGGCGTAGCAAATGGGACCTACGGTACAAACAGTAGAACGTACCAGGTATGTATTTAGCATTTTTTTCTGACGAACGTTTGGTCCTATTTACTTCGGTCCCCCGTGAATAGGTGCCTTCAGCCGTCTGTCTGACTTTGGTAAGCAAGTCGGCTGGCGAAGCAGCCAGCTGATGGCCACATCAGCCGACTTGCCGGCTCATGAAGCGATCGATCCATGTTAGCTCACTCCCATTCTGATCGAGCCATGTTAACTCCCTCCCCCTTTGATCCCGCCCCCCCCCCCCCGACCCCTGTTATATATAGGTTGGATTGGCGTCGGTTGGCAACCACACCGTGAAACGTGCCGCTCACTACGTGAACTAGACAACCAGGGTACCGCTATTTTTCCGGTTTTATTTTTGGCGGTCGGTCACAGCTGGTTGTCGAGTCAGATCGTTTGTGCGAGGTAAACAGCCTTTACTCCGCATAAGTGGGAATGCTCGTATCACGTAGTGTTTATGGCAAGGCACCTAAGAGGCAGTTACACAGTTGGGGGTGCTATTTTGTGCTTATCGACCACAAAAAACAGCGGCATCGACCAGCAACAAAAAAAAACATCCCCACCAAAAGCAGACGCCTCCACCCACACCGTGTAATTACTTGATTTCAGTGTATCAAATTCCGCAATATTTAGGAGCATAGCGCCGGAGATGGCGCATGAATATTGAACTGAAAGTTCGTGTACGTCTCCAGACCTATCACGCCTACA
>JBBMHQ010058477.1:0-15775 GCA_037834295.1 Postelsia palmaeformis
GTTTTTACGAGAGGGATTGGGAGAACGGAACTTTGACGATTTCTCAACAGACATTCGCTGAACAATTGGCGACAGAGAACGGGGTAGAGTATGGGAGGAGTGTTCCACCACCTGTTGCAACTAGGCTTGAGGAGTTTGACAAAGGATGAAGCACCAGGGGACTGGCCGTTCCGTGAGTTGGTAGGTTTACTGATGTGGCTATCAACCCAGACTCGTCTTAACATTTCTCACGCGGTAAGGGCAGTGGCTAGGTACTGTGCCGCGCCGAAATATATCCACTGGAGGGTAGCACTTGGTACTTTGGGGTATGTGAGGCGGACGAGTTCATTTGGGATTACTTTTCACAGAGGTACAGTAGCGGGCCTGACTAAGCATGCAGGTGTTCGCCGACGCTGACTACGCAAGTAAGGCAGCTGACAGGAATTTAGTTTCGGGAGGGTTGGTGATGTGCGGGGGTGCTTGTGTGTCTTGGTTCTCGAAGACAGAGGAGTGCGTCACACTCTCAACGACGGAGGCAGAGTACATGGCGCTTGCGGACGTTATGAAGAAGGTGCTTTTTCTGAGACAGGTTCGGCGTTTCATGTTGCCTGATGTAGGGATGCCGTGCATACCAGTCTTCGAGGATAATGATGGTGCCGTGCAGCTCGCGCAGAACCCCATTACCAACTCCAACTCGAAACACATCGACGTACGACACCACTTCCTCAGGGAACTAGTAGGGAGGAAAGAGATAGCGATCACCCATTTACGGTCCGCTTTGCAACACGCGGATTTCTTGACCAAGGCAATCGCTCAGGAATCTTTCGAGTTTCACCGTAACTTTACGATGGATTTGCGACTGTTTTAGCTCGAATTTTTCCGTTTCTGGGAGATTGGTTGGTGTTCGGACTTTTCTATTTCTGGGAGGTTGGTTTGTGTTCGGAATTTTGTGTTTTTGAGAGATTGGTTCGTGTTCGGAATTTTCTGTCTTTGGGAGATTGGTTTGTGTTCGGAATTTTCTGTCTTTGGGAGATTGGTTTGTGTTCGGAATTTTCTATTTTTGGGATATTCGGGTTGGATTTGTTTTTGGAGTTCTACCTTTGAAATTTGGTTTTTGATTTTGAAATTCTTGATATTTTGATAGGGCTCTGGTTTTTGATGTTTGAGGCTGAGAATTGTGCCCCTAGATATATTGGAGCAGTATAGTTTGGAAGTTTCAATTTGCGGTTTTGAGCTTTGGTTATATGGTCTGTTTGGTACGATAACGTTTGGATTTTCGACGCGTAAATATTGGATTCCTGGTTAGTTCTAAATTTTGGATTTATGGCTTTTGATTGCTGAAATTCTATTGGACAGTATGGAGTGTTGTTTAAGGATTAGTTGCTGCTTTGGGCATTTGAAGGTCTGGATAATATGTACACGTACTATCCTGGCGATTGTTCGAGCAGGAGGGATGTCGGATGTACTCGTACATTGTCTGGTACGTGTAACCGTCGGAGATCTAAGGAGAATAGTTCAGATAGTATAGGAGTTCCGAAACATTATGATTCGCATTTTTGTTGACCGATCCAATAGGGTCCGCAGATTTGGTCACGAGAGATGTGATGACGCCTTCTTTGGTCACTCCCTCTCTGACCTTCTTCCCTCCATGGACGACGTCAATCAAGATACTTCATGACTACTCCTGGGCGACTTCATCACACTGCCTGACCCACGCGGTCCAGTATTAGATAGTTCTCTTATATTATACTACGTCTTTGCGAGAGCAGCAGAAACGGAGCTTGCCCCTTCTCCTGCCTCCTTCACGTACGTCATGAACGCTCGTGACTTCCACCGTCCTGCGCGCTGAAGTTGCAACTCCGAGATCCCTTGCGACGCAAGCTGGGTGCCCCCTTGATTCTTCCAGAGTAAAACGCGAACTGCATGGGATCTCTCCCGATGTTGCCTACCATGTATCTCAACGCCGCGACCCCTTCTGTTCTACTATGGTAAACACGTTCCACCCAAGCGGGGTGCTCCCAACCGTCAAGGGCGCTTCCGCTGGTAGTAGTGGGGATACATCCAGCAGTCCCAACAGAGCTTTGAACGCTACCATTGACGCCCCCCCCCGTCTCCTTCTCTTGTACGAGGCGCGTGCGCGTGATGCGGCACCCTGCCTTTTTTCGGTCACACTTCGATGCCAGAACCTTTATCTGCACTGCTGTAGCGATCGCTCTGTTCTCAAACACCACGAGGCACTCGTTTGTGAAAGAAATACATGCATTTTCGTGTCAGACAGAACTCGGGATGAACCTGCCCACTGGCGTACACCCACAACTCCGACGCTCGGCACAAGAAAAAATATGACACGGCGAGTCCGAACCACATGACGTACCCCCCGTCTCCCATAGTCACGACTGCCTGCCACCCCTCCACGGGTGTTGCCCACGTCAAGGGCAATCTAATTTGTTTTTGTAGACTGGCCCTCTGCTCACACGAAGCCTGCTGTAATGAACCTTCCGCAACCTCGGTACAGTCCCGATTCGCTAAGAAGTGGGGAAATCTGGCCCTCTGTTCAGGCTGAATGCCCCTTTTACCAAGTACTCCCTTCTTCTGGGTTTTCGCTGGTGCATGCATGTCGCGAGGCTGTCAATCTGATACATGCGGCGAACTATCTTGCTGTATATGTGCATGCGAATTATCCTGGGCTATCGCTAGGTGTATGCACGTCGCGAGGCTGGCCATCTGATTCATTCGTCGAAATGTCATGATGTGCTAGGGCTCCCGTGCTCTGCTCAAGCTGTTATGTACTGTAGTGTAAGCCTTCCGCGTCGCCGATATTGTCTCGGTTTTGGTCGGAAGAGGGTAATCTAGCCCTCTGCTCACACCAAGCGTGCTGTACTGAACTTTCCGCAACCTTGGTACTGTCCCGACTCACAAAGAAGGGGGATAATCTGGCCCTCTGCTCAGGCTGAATGTCCCTTTTGTCAAGTACTCCCTTCTTCTGGGTTATCGCTGGTGTTTGCATGTCGCGAGGCTAGCAATCTAATTCATACGGCGAAGTGTCTTGCTGTATTTGTGCATGAAAATCCCTCCAGATTATCGCTGGTGTATCCCCGTCGCGAGGCTGGCCGTCTGATTCATTCGGTGAAATGTCTCGCTGTATTTGTACATGCGAACGGACCATGCTGTTTAAACTGAAAACACTATCACTTCTCCCTCCTGCGTACTCTGATCATAGGGGTCCCTGTGCATGCATAGCGAAGGGGGTGGATCAAACGAGGCTGGGTGGCCCAATTTTTCTGACAATAGAAATCCACGTGCGTGCTTCATGTGGCCGAGGGCGGGAGGGTGGGCGTGTCGGGCATGTGGGGGTGGCTGGTCGTACTCTTGTTCTCTCTGCCGAACTAGGTGTAACTTCTGTGCTGCTGTGGTGGTCTCTGGTTACTGAATGGGTGGACGGCCCTCTTGTTGTGAGCTTTCTGCGATGTCGACACTGTATCTATTCGCGTGAAAGTGGGGTAACTGGCC
This sequence comes from Postelsia palmaeformis, assembly GCA_037834295.1. Classification (NCBI taxonomy): domain Eukaryota; class Phaeophyceae; order Laminariales; family Laminariaceae; genus Postelsia; species Postelsia palmaeformis. Next base: position 3,490 of record JBBMHQ010058477.1, read on the forward strand.
CTCTGCTCAATCTGTTATGTGCTAAAGTGTCAGCCTTGCGCGTCGCCGGTACTGTGTCGATTCCGGTCAAAAGGGGGTAATCTGGCCCTTTGCTCACACCAAGCCTGCTGTACTGGACCTTCCGCAGCCTCGGTACTGTCCCGATTCGCAAACAAATGGGGGTAATCTGGCCCACTGTCCAGGCTGAATGTCACTTTTGTTAAGTACTCCCTTCTTCTGGGTTATCGCTGGTGTATGCACGTCGCGAGGCTGGCAATCTGATTCATGCGGTGAAATGCGTTGCTGCCTTTGTATATGCGAACGAATCATATGCTGTTTGAGCTAAAAAACATCAACTCTCCCTCCTGCGTACGCTGACGACCGTAGGGGGTCCCCGTGCGGCGGCGGGCGGTAGGTTGGGTGTGTCAGACATGCGAGGGTGAATGGGACGAGTGGTCCGGCTTGCTGCTGCAATGCCCCTGCTCCTACGTGAACTACCTTGTCTTCTTGGCGTGCGGTCTCTTACCAGGCCACTGTCTCAAACGAGTCAATTCACTGCTTTTGTTTCTCGGTATCCAACTCCATCTTGAAACAGGGCCGGCAAGCGTCTTGCGGCGCTGTCCGCGGCTAACCTCTCCTGGCACCGCCAGCCCACAGGGTCAACAGCCCGCCGGCGGTAGCGCCCCCGGGATATTTTGATGAACCTGCAAAAGACGTTGAAGTTGCTGCTGCTGTTGCTACTGCCGCCGCTGCTGCTGCTGCTGCTACTGCTGATGTTGATCCTGCTGCGGCGGGTGGGCCGCTCTGCAAAGTCGATTGATTGTCTGGGCGCGCTACTTACGAGCTTTGCTACGAGCCCTCGTTGTTGCCGCAGCTGCCGTCTACACGCACGCAGCTCCAGTGACTAGACGCTTTCGGCTGTCGTCTGCTCTCGCCTCATCTCACAACTCTGCAAGTTTCTTCAAATAATTCCAGAACGCCTCCACAAACTTTACCTCCCTACGGGAAGTTACATTAACTAATGCACTAACGAGAATGCAGTAGAACATGTGTGACTCACAATGTATCCGACGAGGGTTTTTGAGTGTGCAGTTCACGCCGTCGACCCCCTTTCCTCAGGAATGATTCAGCGGAACGAGTCCGACCCTGGATACTATATTACCCGTATGTCCAAGATCCCTAGTGAATACAAGGTAGCACAAAGATACAGATGGAGAGCATACTTTATGTCCTGGTAGACATGCTACCATTTTCCTCTATTGATGCCGAGGAGGCGTGTTTCTGATGATACACGTCACGCAAAGATTTAAAAAAGACCCCCTCTGCTGTCAGAACTCTGTGAGAGCCAGACAAGTAGGAATCGTCAACATAAGGCATTGATCTCTGTGATGGAGTAAACACGTCTAGGTCGACCTGCATTACAGGGATCAGGCCTGCCCCATACTGCCCCTTTTGCTATCCGGTAATCAGCCTAATATACCCTATACTATCGAAACACAGTGTACGCTACGCTGAAGACGATGAAAAAAAATAGCGCTATCTCCTGGGCTGAACAAGCACACACAAATATATGCTCCAAAGTATAAACACGGTGTGAGGGTACGGTCGTCAATTCATCCAACATTGACACAGCAAAGTCAAGTAGATAGCGGATTTCGGATCTCAGGCTTTGATGAACACAACTGGCCACGACAACAGCAGTACAGCGGAGATGGTTAGGGCTCACACGCACGGTGTTGGCCATTGGTGCTTATGCGCTGCAGCGTTGTAACGCTGTGCTCTTCTGCCTGTTGTTTGTTGTCTACCTGGTACCTGTCTGGGCTGACGCGTGTTCGCGAAAGCTTTCCGTGTGGGTGTAATAAATTTGTACCGAAGAGTGCTCGTACAAAGAGAAAAGCTCCAAAACGTACGAACACTTCACAAACATACACTGCTCATAGTAGTGGTGCCACGAGTATCTGTAGTAACAGTTCAGTTGCCAAACACGATGCTATTGATATATATACTATCGTTCTGCGCTACTGCAGTGCAATGTGCATTTCAGACTGCACGAGGGTAATTTTGATCGTTCGGTCGACCCAGTCGAACAGCGGGGAAATCCGCACCCACCACAGCGTTATACTATGCAATGGACACCGCGTATTTTGAGCGAACTGGTGAAAGCTTCCATGGAAACTTCCAAGGAAGTACTCGGAAGATCTTATGGAAGCTTCCGTGGAAGCTTCCAATGCTTCCAAGGGATCGGTCTTGTTCGTCCACCAAAGCGGCTAACATTGAATGTTCCACGAAATATCTTCAGGATTTTCACGGAAGCTCCTGTCACCCCCGTGGAACGTACAGAGCGTTTGAATACTTCCCCATAGAAGCTCCCTCTATCCCTCCCATGGAAAATTCCAAGAACCTGCTTTCATGGAAGAATTTCCTCCTGCTCCCACGACTCTCACTGAAACTTCCACGTGCTTGGGCCTGCTTCCATGGAGTCACACTTCGCTTGAAAGTATGTAAGATGGGAAACCGGTCTGGTGGCGTCTTCTGATATTGGGTGAAACAGCTTTACGTTGTCGATTTCCACAAACTCGGCGTTTACATAATCGGACGGGCTAGCGAGAGGAACTTATTTCGTCGCTAGTGGTCTGGGCTTGCCCGCGGTGTGTTCTGTCCCCCGCTGAACTGCCGCAACGGTATGTTGCACATTGTCTTAGCCGCCGGAAGTTGTCGGTGATGGTGGTGGTGAGGGTAACTGTGGTGGCGGTGGTGGTGGTAGTGTTACTGCTCCAACCGTTCACCATGTGTGGCGTCGTGTCATGGACTGCTGTCGAAAGCAATAGAGTGCCCTTGGTTTCATTTTTTTCGTTTTTTTCTCCTGTGACAAAACAAATGAACCAACGTTACCAATAATAGGTGAAGTCAATGACTATTCTACTTTATCGAACCCTGTAAGTCCAGTTAGGATTGACTACTATTAATATTATCATACATCCATTTGACGCGGACGAAATTGTCATTTCGGACATGTTATATATAATACATTGCGAAGTAGGTATACATGTACGAAGGGGATTCACAAAACCATACTGTAGTGAAGTATTCGGGGGGCCATCATGATACCTCCACGTATAGCAGTATCAGGGTCTAGTACTAAGAGTACCAGGTATATGAGTATTTCAGGGTTTTATACTGCGCGAAATTTTGACATTCAAGTGGGCCTGATAAATTCACTACTAGTAACTGCTGTAAGTGCAGATCTTAATTTTTATACGCCGGCATAGATTCAAGAATCGCGTCTGAAGCATTGCACGTACACGCGCATTTTTTGCCGGTCATATATGTATGTAGCCGACTTCCCACATCCACCGAAAGGTGATATATTCCAACATGTGCCTACACTTCTATCCAACACATTATATGTGTGTGGATATGTTGCCAATACTTCGAATTAGTGTATTTAGACACACGTGTTATTACCTCCATTGGAAGGTGACCTCTTACTTTATACGATTAATAGTTTTGAAACGTGCTGTCTACTACCAGGTACATCCAAATTTCTGGCCATAGAGTCTAGAGTTGAGGGTCATACTTATCGGAGAGCTTTTCCCCGTATTTCGACATTGTTTCGCGCAATTCTTCAGGCTTCCACATTTTTTCTCATTTTTATTTCCTAATATTGGAGTGTCAGTTGATTTTTTGCTTCTTCTGGAGAATTCCACGAATGACAGAACGCCTCCGTATATTGATCATACCACCAATTATTTCCAAACGTTGGAAATTATGTAAAAAAAAGCTCTCCGATAAGAATGAACCCAAGGTTAGTCTACTTCTCATGCGGTTGTAGCGCTTCCTCCCTGCGGTAGGGCTGGGAGCAGTGCAAGTTTTGCACGGGACCGCCGTTGTTGCAGCTGCACTGCTACTGCTCTTATGCTTGCGGCTATCTCTGCGGCGGTGACGTCTCGTTACTCCCACGGTTTGCATGGCATTCTGGTGTGTGCACGGCAGCGACGTGCCATTCTCGCTGTACTGAAGTCGCTCTGTCTCCAGCGCAGGTGGAATTATTTGGGCTGGTCTTGTCCTTTGTCGATAATTTCCTATGCCTTGTGCCAAATGATAGGAGCGATTGTGTTTTGTCATTATTATCTTTGCCATCCGATAATGTGCAGCATGATCTTCAACATTGATCACTCAACACTTTCCCGAAATGAGAAAACCTCGAAAACCTTGTGAAATGTTATCCTATGCGCCTGCTTGAGTATAAAAACAAAGCTAAAGATCATTGAATTATCGCCCCTATTCCTTTTATTTCTTGGTTCTCCTGTGTTTGCTGTGTTGCTGGCCGCAACCACCCCCAGCGAAGGATTGAGCATTGAGCCCCGATGTTGATAAGAAGTCAAACCGAATCGAGCCTTCGACCTCCGGCGACGCCTTCAGTAGGACCACCCGACAAGGCGATGAGGAGGTGACTAGCCCCACTTTGCTCGGCGTTGCTCGACCCTCTCAATCAACTGATGCGTTCTGATTCGTTCGTAGGCGACTGGCTCACTCAGATATCGCCGAACTAACGTTTTTTTTCGCGTCGGCTTCAGCCCACAATATCAATAGTGACTGCCCCGAACATGTGGTCACCGGAGTCCTCGGTCCGGACACGCCCCTGGTAAATCCACACCGACCCTCATGACGGTTCAGGTCCTTTGGCGCTGGCTTTTTTCAGATATGTTGTAGAGACGGCAGCCCTCAAGTCTCCATGGGAAGGTATGCAGATCTACGATACAATGTTTGTTTACTATACGTTACACGGCCACGAGGGAAATGCGCTAGCCGGGCCTGAGATAAAGTAACTTGGAACAGGTACCCAGCACGTACCAATCACCTAGCAAGGCAACAGTGAGGCAGGCCACGCGGCGACACAAGATTTTTCGGAAGATAGTATGTACATAACATCATCCACATATTCGGGACGAAGGAATTAACAAAAAAACTGAAACGCCGTCAGACCCGCCTCTAGGACGCACAACAGGAGTGTCTTGCTATTGAACTCGATCGCTGACAGGCCAACATTCTGAAGGTTTGGGCACTTTAAAACCGAGCAAAGGTTTAAAATACCCACCAGAAATAGAGCCGAGACTGGCTCGATCGGTCGGCGTTCACATTAAGGGGAGACAAACGATGCCCCTCGGGCACGCCGTGTGTGCCAAGTTCTCGAGGATCAAGGTTGACGTGGAAACCCGAGGCGTCCTTTCCTGTGAGGCGAAGGCCCGAGAACGGAATGAAACAAACCAGCAACATCGAGAGAAAAAAGAGAAATTTCTTGAAGGCCGGAACAACTCCTTCAAAACGCATCTATGGATGTCTAGGGTAGTCATGACAAGAGATTTGCTGCATGGTATGATGCGAACAGCTTTGATCTTGGACGCAAAATAGGTTGCTGTTTGTTGTTGGACAACATTCAGGCTGCTTTTTAGGACGTGCAGGGTAAAACATGCTGGTGGTGTTGTTAGTGTTTCTGTGGACCACACACACGTACGGCGCTGCACCGCGCCACTTACAAACCAATGAAGAATGCCGAATGTCTAGCTACAGCAACCGCCAGGAAAGACGCATGCAGCAGCGAACGGCTGCATGCATGTTGGCTGCGCCGTCAAAGAGCCACAATGGGCGGACTCGAAAATCGTTTTTCTGCATTGGGAGGACGTGCTGGGGAGGGTGCGAAACACCTGTATCCTCCGATTGGGTTGTGGTCTCCGTCGCGCACTGTACTATTCTCTGATATTACCAGCTACAACCATAAGAGGAAAAATGTGGCTCAACGAACGTGCGCGAAGGAGACAACGCCGTCAACCTGCATTATCAAAACGTTGCAGCCCGAGATTTGCTGGTACTGTTACTCCTGCCTAGGCGAAAACTAGAGCTTGACGGTGTCTGTTATTGGGTTTGGAATCAAGGCTGTAGTTGCAATGCAAAATTCGTAATCTCGGACAAGCTCTTTAATATGTGGGGGTTGAATTCGATCGCCATCATCAGCCACACCCAAGCAGAGCCTTGGCCACCGCTTGTAGCTACTGTTTTTCATGCTGCTATTGCGTGTGCGGTGGCGCCGGTAGTCTAGGCACGCAGCCAGCTAGCTTCGCAGCGAGCAGCAGCTGCTGTTCGTTCGTCTGGACAGCGGGAGACAAAATATCGGAAACTCTACTCGGATAATTTGATCTTGGGGAATCCACGGATGAACGTGGATCTGAATCCCACAGACCACAATGATACCCACCACAGATGAGTTGTACGATAGAGGTAGCACATTTCCGCTAAAATTGTCTCTGAATGACGGGGTTTCTTAACCCAAAATCGTTCGAATGCCAATCTCGTTTCGAAAAATGACGTTTTTCGTATACTCGGCCCGTGGGATCATTCATCGGGGTGCAACTTGATTCCCGCTGAAGTCAGTTTTCGGGTGAGGTATGGAGCATCTCAGCCAAGGAGCCTCGAAACATTTACTGGCAGAACAAACCTCTGTCATCGTAGAGCGGCTTCCCCCCCTCCTGTATTGGACGGTCGAAACAACCTTATCTGGTATGGTGTCATTTTTCTGTGATTTTTTATTACTCATGCGCCTGCAGACGTGTTCTCTGTACATGTAACTAGCAATGCTCGTGCTGATCATGGTATACATATGACGATCCTGTACACATATACCGTGTGTATGTTTTAATGCCAGGTGAAAAAGAGGAAATTAAATATTCGTAGAGGCTTGGTCCTCTCAAGCCAATCTGTTGTTGGTCCCATCATGGTAGAAAAAAGAGACACGACAGAAGGGCGAGTGCTCTCAGGGGCATCATCGCCCCGGTACGCATGCCAGGCACGCAAAATGCGGACTAACCTACAAAACATCAATGACCCCGGCGTAAACGAAGATTATTGTAACTGTCTCAAATTAACACCCACCCAGATTCATCACACGAGAGTGACGATTGTGACGAGGTAACAAATAAGCTAGATCCCATAATCTGAAACAGGCATCACACACATTTCACGCGGGAACTCATTTGCGAAAAAGTCTTGCATACTTCTGCTTACAACTAATGCAACCACCTAACTAGACTAAAACAGCTGCGCCCGAGGCGAAAACTAAGGCGAACCATTGTAGTGTCAGAGATCCCAAGGTGTCCTGCTGGAGAAACACGGTATGTCACGTGAAAGGGGCGCTGGCACCGAAGCGTCCCCTGGGCCCCTGGTTTCCGGTGAGTCTAATCTCTCTACTCGTTTACGTATTATCGGCACAGCAAATAAGATCGCTATCTTGCCACGCTGTGTTTAGAACTTCGGCTGGTTCGTGCTCACCGAAGGGCGACAGTAATTTGTTCGAGATCGATCAAAGCAGCTTGTGTTCGCTCAAGGTGAATCCCCCCCCAGGGTTTCAACAGAGGCCTACACCTCGAGTAAGAGGTGCTCCAGTGGGCGAAATTGTCTGAAACTTGGGGTGCGCAAAATGAGACAAACAATAACCCCCAACCAAACGTTTACACCTCCCTTGGGGACGGCTACAGCTCTTCACAGGGAACTACAGCCTGCAAAATCGAGGATTGCTCATGATGAGCGTCGGGTACGCTAAACGGTAGTCGTGGACGAAACGAACCACTCACGATGTGTTTTCGTGCACTCGGAGTTGCGAGCGAGTAGCACAAAAAGCTCATAAAAACGCTAAAATGTTTTGTTTGACGCTAGGGAGCATAGCACATTGACTACCTTACCGATGAAGAAATGACTTTCACCACAAAACTGCTGTTCTCTAGGTAAATTATACTCCGGAGTATTTGTTCAGGGATTCATGAGCGAAAATGCTGCGGGGCGCTCACTACGTTGCTTTGATGGGTAGTGAGCCCTTAGGCCTAAAACAATGCACGAATGGCCCCAACAGCTTAGGATTATCGCATATTTGCGTCAATTGTTCTGCAACCGCGAAATACCTATTTTGGTTGCAGCTTCCTCTCTCTGATTCCAAGATTATTGTATCGTGTCGATACGCCTACGCGCAGGTACTTGACGGCGCATTCCTGAGAGTGTCAGCACCCTGTTAGAGGGAAATAGCGAATATTATTCTCCGCAACATATCATTAACCCGATACCAAAAAAGTAGCTCGAGCCCTCCCGGCTCCAAAAGGAATCTGGGCAACCACAAACGGCCCCGTTTCATTGCAAAACCAGCTGCAAGACAACTTGCTTGTGAATCAGATGAAACTTTCAGAACACCCATTTTTCAACTCTCGAACAAGACTGCAATCATCCATCAAGTCCAGAAACAAATATTATCAGTTGTGTGACTTATCACGAATTTGCGCCCCCCCCGAGGTCAGTATGTCCTGAACAACCACAGGGATTCCCTTTCTCGTCTCGTCAACACACGTAGACAGACACAGGCACGAGATAGAAGCCAAACCGATGAGTCAGCAAACACGATCATGCTCCGCAACAAAAATACACCCGTCCAGGCATACTTGCCCTCGCCCGCCCCTAAACCGTAACAATCGACTTTGAACCCTGTTCATATCGACCTTTCCGTCCTGCGGAGAACTTGACCTAGCTTACTGGAATCACAAGACAGCTTGCCCGCTAATACCAGTAATTTTGCTCTCCAGGGAACGCTACATGAAGTGCTTGAATGACAAGATAGCCTGTTTTTGTTTAAACTCCCTTCTACTTCCAAAGGAGGGAGGTGAAATTTCGGGATCGACCCAAACGATATGCCTCCTAACATTTACGAGTCTACTCGGACCAAACGATGTTTTTTCGAAGCTTCATCCATTCAACCCGAATCGCAGACGATACGTCTCCTGTCATCCATGACTTATCCGAAAACAACCGAAACAAGATTATCATCGAGATGCCTCTACCCTGTTGCAAACGATTTACATCTCATCTCATGCACGATCTACCCAAAAAAACAATAAATCTCGTAAGCTTAAGAAATCCTTACCCAGTCGAGGACGATAACTTGAAATTTATACGATCAATACAACTTTCAATTAAACAGGCGTATTTAGCCCAAGCACAAACTTCACTTCTGCGATATATCCATCCATAGTAAGAGATTCCCCTTCTCATCCCGCGAACTATCAGAATCGAACTTTTAGTCGACGATGTACTCACAGCTGCCCTTTCCACGACTCCCCGCTACTGCAGTGGCTGGTGCTGGGGCCGCTGCTTCGGTCGTGAAGCGTGCTCGGGCACGCCGAGTGCATATTTGTCATGCAGGCGCTATTCTCTTCGTATAATGGACTCTTGCAGTCAGTCCGACGAACTCCTCCATGCCAGCAAATACCTCCGCGGCATACCCCCCTGTCGTACCGCGCGACCGGGGTGCCTACAGTCGCACTCGCGCCGTATAACGTTCAGCTGCAGCTGTCACCCAGGAGCTGCGCCTTTAGAACGACACCGTGAATGTATACTTCATACCAGCCTCTAACCCCTCCGTGACGGAGTACGTGCGGCTACACGACACGTTTTCCCCAGCCATCGTCCACACGACGGAGGTACGCATGCGCATTGATGTACTCTCTCCTTGAGACGTTTAGCTACTGTCGTACCCCCTGGTATACGTCTTGCTTGATGAGGGCAAGAACACTCTTGTACAATTTCGCAACACTCACTTTGCGAGGGGATGTCCGTGTAGGGCTCCGGTGAGTTGTCTGGAGCCCGAAACGGTGACATAGTTGTAGCTGTGGCTGTCGGCGTTTGAGGAACCGTGGAGGGCGTCGAAATTGTCGAGGGAAGCTCTGGCGTTGAGCTGGAAGCTGGAAGCGATGTCGGGCCCGATACTGTCGCAGAGGAGGTCAATGTTGGAGCCTGCAAGAGCAGGGCCATTGTAGGGCTGAAAATGGTAGGCTGTGTCGGGTTTACTGTCACCGCGGAAGGAGTATGTGCCGGACTTGGCGGGAAGATTACCGTGGTGGGCCTGAAGGGGACACTTCTTGTAGGGCCCCCCCCACCTTCCAGTGAAAACGGTGAGGGCCTACGGTTAACGTTTCACCACGAACATACCCTGCTGCTGTTCCCTTCCTGCGGTTATGCCCCACCGAAGGACGTTAACTGTTGCCAATATGACGCCATAGCTGTTCAACCCAAACAATACTGCCTCTATCGCATCGGTCGTCTCTCCTTCAAATGACCTCGTAGTGGGAGTACGTGCGGCTAGACCGCCTGCTTTCCCTCCAACGACCACAAGATGGGGCGTTTCTCTGCTGCTGCACGCCCGTTTTTTTACCGCTTCACCCAGCAGGGGTGCGCACAAATTTGACTCTCACCGTGAGTAGTACGTAAGCCGCTACTTCCCATGGTTGTGCTATCGACAAGGGACGTTTAGCTTCTACTGCTGTACTGAATGGAGTGGCTGACAGCAGTAGCTGCCCCCTTCGAATGGCGCCGCTGCCATGCTACCATTGCATTCACAGCTCCCCATCTACCACCGGGGCCTATTCCTCGCGGCGTCGGTGTACCACAGGCCAAACTACGGCTCCGTATATTAAACCGGTAGAAGGCTCGATTCGACGACGAAGGAAGAGAGTGACAGAGCGGCGACGAGCGGCGAAGCGTCGAATTGAATATACTCTGCGAGATAGTTTTCGTCATTCCGATTAGAACCGCAAGTGCGAGAAGCATTTTGTTTGTCGGGACGAGAGAGAAGAGCCACCAACTGGAAGGGAGTCGTAGCGAGAGCACGTGCGAAAGAGGGGGCCGATGCGGCCAAGGCGACAAAGCCGCCATGGGGAACGGCCGCAGGATCGCCCACGGATACTCACGACCAGCGCGTACGCCATCACGAGAGCACAGAAGTGATAGCTTTTTTGTTGTCTTTTTTTCGTACGAGGCAGTATAACAGTATGTACCTTATATAAACGTCACTGGTCTTTGTAGTGGTACGAGGCGTATACTCTTCACGAGGAATGAGCCCGGCAAATGTCAGGGACGTTCAAATTGCTGTGCTACACCATTTGTCAGACAGCCCGGGAATACTTAGCGGTCGTCGATATTGGTAAACTGTTTTTGGGTTCGATTGCTCTTTTTTCACTGCATGTCCGCAATTCGCCTCTGTGACAGCACCCCAGGCAGCAGGCAGCAGGCGTGTTCCTATCTGTGCTCTCGACTACCGTGCGTTTCGTACGGTGCAGGCAGCACTTCAGACAACAACCGCTGCAGTCAGCAGTTATGAGTTGGTTAGTTGTGGGAACGGAGGGGGACTCTATGCTGTGCGTGTACTAGTAACCATCTGTTGTGGTTGGTCGAGGTTGCATGATGAGCGATTTTGAATACCGCATTCCTCGTGGTCTCTGTTTTATACCCCCCCGCGGTGCTTAGCGGTGTTAAAAATAACACAAAACAGATGGAAGAAGAGGCGCAGGACTTTGTTGGAGCGGTTGATAGTTGGTATCTATGTGTCGGGGGGGAAGTGTGTGGCCGTAATCCCCTCGAAGTGCCCAGCCCGGGACTGTCGGTTCAGCAGAATCCATGCCGCTGGCGCATGATGAACTGGAAGAAAAATCTCCTCACGAATACACACAAGAAAAAAGAACCGGGATACGTGCTGCACAAAAGTTACAGAGAGTGCTCTTTCACAGATTATAGCTGTTGTAGCTACTCCAACATTAACTCAGCGCCACAGCACAATTTAGTTCGTGGTCGCAGGACAAGCTCCAAAACGACTGGAGTGGAAGAATAATACACATGATAACTGAAGCGCATCAACACCTCATACAAACTTCAGAAGTGAGGTCCACGCACGTGCGTATCAGGTACACGCGGTACTTTGTACAGGTCTCCACATAAAACAAAAATATCGCTGTGTCGGTAGTTGGCCGGGGGGAGACACGAGCTGCTTCGGGGGGAGGAGGGGGCGGGGGGGGGTCACTCGAATCAACTGGTCGTCACAAGGCGGGACCATGCATGCATACTCTGGCATTTATCGTGCGATCGGAGTCGTCGGCAGATCAACAGAGCACAGTATAAACAAATAGGCCATCCGACGCATTCAGGTGACAAAAAACGAATACGGAAGTTTCAAAGGAAATGTAAAATGGAGCTGACAAAAACGATCTCTTCTGGCCCCCGACGAGCGATTGCTGCATATCGTCCCGTCCCCCCAGTTGGGATGCTGTAATGTTACAGCGCCGAGAGACCATCACAGCGCGACGGCGCTGCGAGAAGGATAATACGACGTGAGACGACTGCGTTGATCAGTGTCACGCGTCGGGTCGATTTGTATGAGCAAAGGGTAAGCTTTCACAAGCTCCTGAAGCCATATCTTATAGGGGCAGGAAGGATCCCTGGCATG
>JBBMHQ010058488.1:0-15774 GCA_037834295.1 Postelsia palmaeformis
ACCCCCCCTACCCCCTCCACGTTGTTTTTGGCTTAATTCATAGTCGCAGTACAAGCATACCCGGTATACGCATAATAGGAACATTCCTCGGGAAAAGTATTGTTTCTTTCAAGTGGTGTACCCAGCTCGAAAATACGGTTTACTGCTGTGAATAGTGTGCAACATGTCGTCGTACTTGATACGAACGAAAACACGATATACATACACATTCTAGCATCCGTTGGAAGGTGCGCGAAAAGTGAAAATAGAAAACAACCGTATGCATTTCAGATCAACGTGAACTGCTGTAGGCATTTATTGTATCGGGTGAATTTACCAGGTACCTTGGTAACGGCAATGAGCTAAAAGCGCACAGCAAGGGTCGACGGTCAGCGAATAATATTCGAGTCCACAGGCTGTTGTTATCCTCCCTACCGTTTTCACCATGTGAACAGAAGGGAGTTGACATGGACGAGTCAAATATGCGGTCACCTTTTGGGCACTACTTCGAGTATGGGACAGTGTGTGCGTCTGCCTTTCTACTCTGTACTTCAGAGCGTGGCCTGTCGTTTCCTACTATCAATAATAATATCAATGTCACATCAATATATATACTAAATATAGTATATATAGTGGTAGCACATGCCGTCTTATTCCTGATGCCTCGCCTGCTTCCCTCTTCCCTGCTTTTCCTGCCGGTGCTTGCTGCATCGAGGCCGCTGCTTGCTGCATCGATGGTCGAGGAATAAAAAAGAGGCGGGAAGGAACATACCTGGTAATATATGTATCACTACATACACCGGTTTAGCTTGTCGATGTCGTAGCATATCATGTCGTAGGGTATCATAAAGGCTACCTGGTGCTACTCAACACTGCTACGGCTCTATATACGTACACGAGTACCAGGTACCTGGTATGGTGCACCTATTATATCGTACCTGGTACGTAGTAGGGTGGTCTATCGCCTGAGGCCCCCCTTGTTTGATAGTGCTGTTGATGCAATACAATACGACAATACGCCTCCTTTTACTTGCTCACTTTCCACTTTGCTTGCTGCCGTTGTCAGCCACAGCAGGGACCCAGTTGCTGAAATTATTGTTGTTTTTTGCTTATTCGTAGCGTTCAGCCGGCGCCTCCCGCTGGCAGGTGCCACATTTAGTTACGCGGGTTCAATTATCCCGGAGTGCACATACGCGCTCACTCGCAGGGATTTCTTCCTTGGAGTAAAAATGGATTATTAACAGCGGAAATCGCGAGGCGTGAGATACCTGAAGCACTATTTGATAAAATTCGACGAGCAGTGGAACTGCTGAACCCTACGCGCGATTTAAATGAAGGCACGGGCCGGCGGGAAGAAGGGGGGACACCTTTGACCACGGCTTGTTCAGAAGCCACAAAAGTAAAAGTGATGATTAAACAACACATGAGAGTTCATGTTGACTCAGCACGAAGTGATTGATAATTAAACTTGGGAGGAAGCATATATATACGTACAAAGGAGGTGTTGAGTCGTATGCTGCTGTAATTCCTGCTGTAGATTTTGTAGATGCCATGTGTGTCATGCGCGAGGGATGTATGTACGTCTATCTCTTGTGTATATTATACCAGGTACACTAGGGCGCGCGCAGACTGGAATATCATACACTCAACCCCCCTTCCCCCCCCCCGGAGGGACCGAAAACTTTTTTTTTTCATACTTTTTTTCTTCAAGTATGATTTGTGTCGCAGTACTCTGAGGTACCAGGGTACTGAAGAGGCGTATGCACTCCCACTCGTGTAAAGGCGCTGTTTCCCCTCTAGTACCAAATATGATACCAGGTACCAGGAATATATTTATACGATATACCAGGTATTTACTACGCTTGATCTTATCAATAGTAGTGTTCTGTTTTCCTGCTTGATTGTTCACTGAGTCGTCGTGCGGTTTAAGGGGCATACATAACACTGACATGTGCGTGAAATTCAGCGTTACGTATTACCTGAGTGTCCAGGAGATACTCTCGCGGGTTTTCCGACAGTGACGTCCACGACGAACACAGACGCAGGTAGGCAGGCAGGCAAGGTTCGTGGACACCAGGCGTTTAGCGGTACGTTTCGGTGATGGATTGTCCCTGGTGAGGTATACACAGGTGCGGAAGATACCTGGCAACTGTCGAACCAACTATACAGCCACACGTTGTGAGCAGATTCATATGTATATCTGATATATGTTAGATGTATATATACCCGTATCTATTCTGATCCATCTGCCGGCGTCCGCGGTGGCTTAGTAGGTAGTCCGCGCGCCTAACAAGATCAGTTTCACGGGTTCAAGTCTCACCGAGCGCATGCTCAGGGCATAAGAATAAATTGAAAAGCGGAAAGCGCAAGAGTGTGAGTTGTCTACACTCGATGAAATATGACGAGCAGTGGGAATGCATCCCCATATGCGCGACAAAAAATAAAAACACGTACCGGGGGGGGGAAAAGGGTACACACCTGTGACCACGGCTTGTTCAAAAGGTCATCGAGGGTAAAACCTCCTACCGGTACGAGTTAAGCTGGAAAGTGAAAGTGATGATATCTACAAATGAAGGAACCGTGTTTTGATTATCCCAAGGTTGGCCACCTTGTACGATGTGCCGACTGGTGCCGGCGACAAAAAAATTACGCACTCGACACTCCATGCGCACACATAGGCCCCTTGTACCACTCATTGCTGCTGCAGTGGCCGTAACTACGCAGCTAGACGCAGCCTGTAGTCTAGAGGTCAGCGGTCGCCGCCTCACAGTAGTATTGTAGTATGGTGGAAGGCCTTGTATCAAGTAGTGGAGGGGACGGCTCGCTATCGTCCCCTGGTTTCAGATTTGTATATATATTGTTCAGGTGCAGAGGGAGGGGGCGGTAGCAGATACCCCCCCCCCCGACCTGTCGGGAGGGCCCAAGTTGAACAATTCGACGTGATGTGTCCGGAAATTTTTCCGTGTGCGCCCCTGAGGTACATGATACACTACCGTAGCAAGCTACTGTACGTGCAGCCTCGGAACTTCATTGCCACATCTCCTTAAATTCGGCAACTTCAGATTTGGTCGTCCCCATGTACGGGATGTATGTCTCACATACGGATGCACATCTGTCATGAGTCCATACTTCGAAGTATAAAGTAAAAACAGTATTAATAGTACACGCGATCGAAGTACGTATCACACACACCTTGCAAATATGAATTTGGAAGAAATCTTCGATCTCACCAGATCTCACAGCTTTTTTGTTCTTTTGATTATATTTCAAATCGAAATCCGTATTGCGCACGTTTTCAGGACCCACCTTAATGATGAACGTTTTCTATGATGTCCCGCCAACATTTTTTTTTCGTTCGATTTGGATTGCATCTGGTTGGTTGAAATGTGAATCACCAAACAGGAATTTTGACTTTGGATTCGAATAAAGAATCAAAGAAGACGAATTCGACCACATGTCTTTGGGGCTTATTTTGCTCTTCGTGTCATTCAATCTGGGGAGTTTGTCCAACTCGACGTGGCATGTTCCTGAGAACGAAGTAAACCACGCAAACCTGAGCCGTGTCGTCGATTGCGTCGCAGGTGAGATCCACAATTCCCGAAAGACAGGACCACCGGAGCAGCCGCAGCGCGAGGTGCGACGGCCTCTAGCCCAGAGTAGGCCATCCATGGCGCCCAAAGAAACTACAATATAAACGCAAGCCCAGTTTTTTCATCCCTCTGTGCCTCGTAAACCACACAAGCATCGACCTGGTCACGACTTGTCCCAGAAAATCGATCGCTGCATCTCCGTCGCTGCTGCCTGCGTGGGGCTTCGGGGCTGCACCAGCCACCCAAGACTTCCCAAGAGCGTTAGCCCCCTCAGCCCACAGGAACAATCGGCCGCTGACCACGGCGCCCCGGGAAGGGCGCGGGCCGTCGTTCGCTTCGTTGGTTGCCCTCGGGTTTCGTTGACCCTGTTCGTTGTTTGTGTTTTTAGCAGCACACGCTATTCCTCGATGGGACCGGAGACAATTTGTCACGATGTTCTATTCAAATAAAATCAAAATACTTTGTTCCAGTTCGATTACGATGTTTTTTTTCCCGGCTTTGTTTTAATCCTCTGGCGGATGATGAAAAAGGGTCCTCGTGAAGACGGGTCGTTATCATCGAACACAACTTGAACAACAAGATTCGACGAAACCCTCGCTTTCACAGCTGATCGGTCACATTTATCGAATATGGTGTATCCCCGTTGGCGAAAATAACTATCGCAGATCAGTTCCAAAGTCTCAAAGTAATCGAAATACGAGGTACATTCTATTCGCCTGCCTCGCCACTGCAATCCGCTGTATGCACGATCTAAGTATCTTGTCACACACGGCTTCGAAATATGAGGTCGACAAAACCCCTCATTCCACAGTAAACGAGGGTACTATTTATCAACTTTGTGTCCACTTTTGCCGGAAAAATTGATGCACATTAAATTCACAGCCACAAGTCAATCAGAGTAATACAATGTAATGTCTCCACCTTCCTCGTGGTGAGTGGAATTTTGGTCCTCACACGTCGTGCTGTTTTTCTTGTATCGAGAATTTAATTTCAATTTCAGTACTGCTCGGTAGTAGTGATGATGGTATCCTAGTACGAAGCATATGTCTAGAAATCAGTAATACGAGTAACGGGTAAGTATATAGGTATGACATACATACCGGAGAACATTTCCCCCCCGCGGCAAGCTTCGTACGTGCAACCTCGGAAAATTAGTTTTAATTATTGACCAAATATAGACACACACACACTCTCCCCAAATTATGCAGCTTGAGATTTGGTCTTTCTTCATGTACCATGTGGGATGTCAATCTTGCATGTGAGGCTACCGAAAAAAAAAACATGTACGCGCGATCGAGGGGTCACCATACAGCTTACAAAGATGAGTGTTCCGACAGCGCGTCATTGTTATCGGCGAGCTTTTTTTTTCAGTGATTTACGTTTTTGTTTTTGCGTATTCGTTTTGTTTCCAGCTTCTCCTGGCTTTTCCTGAAAACAAGGAATTTGACCTTCCTGATTTTTTTGCTTCGGGAGAATTTCACGAAGAATGACGAGAGAACCGGATCTCGGCGCGTGTTTCCAATAATTTTCAAAACTTCCAGGAATTCTGAAGAAAGAAATCGCCGATAATAATTACTCCACTCGCAGCTGTGTTTTCCCCTCATTTTGTGTAAAATCATATACGTAGTCTGAACTTGAGCAGCTGGCACAGGAGATTTGCGCCTTTTCGTTTCCCTTCTTCGTTGTTGTCGTCATTGGAATTGTTGTTGTGTTGGTTGCATTTGCGAATTTCTGTAGAATATTGAAAACAACAGCTGTGAGACCTGTCAATGGAAACAAAAAGTTCCTGTGGAAACTCTGAATTCCAGAGATACCCGTCAGAGTTTTTCAGGTACAGCTTGGAAACTTTGAATTCCAGAGATACCCGTCAGAGTTTTTCAGTACAGCTTGCTTGCTGTGGGCACGTTTCTTGAAACGAAAAGTTCCAAACTTACGGAAAAGCCCGAAACAAACAACTCTTGGGCCGATGTCTGGCCAAGATCGGCTTGAGAAAAACTCAGGAGGGTGTTCGGTTCGAAGCGGCGAGATCCCTAGTCCTCGACAGACATCGACCAACAAAACCAACGACTACGGCATAAATTCTGAACGGAGTGCACTTGTTAAGGGCTCCGACCCACCTCAGGGTCACCGTGTTCACACTTTGGCCGGTGACATGTGGCGGGCGCTGGCCAGGCGTATGATAAAAAAAGCAACTGGCCGCTGGTTTGCACAAAACAACTGGCCAAATTTCTCAATCCATCTCGAATGACATTTTTTTTTTACAGGTTTAGGAGGATACCGTAGGACGCCGCCGGCACGCTCTTGCCTCCTAGACCATGGATCCGCCTGAGATGTTCTCGAGGTCGTCATTTATACTCCTTGGCCTTGCCCGTCACCAAGCGGGTTGACGGGGGGTTGAGTCCATGTTGAGGTCGAGCGTCGATCGTCGCACAAGCTGATTCTCGTCAGCGTGCCGACAATTTGCAAGAAGGAAAAACAAATTGCGCCGCCTTCAGCCGTTAGAAGAGAAATGAGGAAAAATTATCATTTTTCCCCTTTCTTCCCACAGCAACGGTACGAGGATATTCTCGGCTGTTCTTCAAAATGCACATTTTTGAAAGAAACTTTTTTCACTTCCCGTTTTCATTGCCATAGGTCTTGGGCCAGTTCTCATGCAGTCGGGAACATGTATGAAAAAAGCCGGTTTCCGATCGGAGACAAAATCGGCTTCCTCGTGCGGTTGAAAAAGCGCCTTCTCAATCCAAGGTTTTTCGTTTTTTTTCAAACTGGACCAGACAGACGAGAAGACTGAGATTTTCGATCCAACACGCCAGTCCAATTCTTGCTTCGGAAATGTTCGAGAGTCCCGCCAGATATGAGTATCGTACAACCACACACAGCAACACGACGTACAACACGACCCCACACGACAGTATCGGCGACGCTGGCTTGGCTGCTGTCACTTCTGGTGCTGCTCGCCGTAAGTCAGCGTGATACATCCTTATCGACGCCCGTCAGCAGCACGTGTCAGTATCCGATGGCCGCAGTGCGCGGTATCGACGACCTTTCGCCAGCTGCTGCGCTGGCTGTAGCTTTGGCGGCTCTAGGAAATCCAGCGCCGCGATGGCCCTGAGGACAAGATGGAGGAGAACGCCCCGTGTGTGAAGCTCATACCACGCTGCTCGAGGAAGAAGCGAGACATCAGCATGCGTGTGTGGTTGGGCGCAGCTGCTGAACTATGAAGACCCACGAGCATTACGGCAAGGCAGTTTCGAACCGGCTTCCGCCTGCCCCACTCTTTTTTCTCGGAGCTACTCTGTGGCCATTCATTAAAAAAAAAGTCGTTCCCTTACATCACACGCCATCTGAAATAACAAAAAAACTGTATATTCGATCCGACGAACGATAAGAAGGCTAGCGAATCACAATTGAGTCGGAAAAACAATCGGAAACCGGCTTTTCCAATCAACGTTTCTGACTGCGTAATAATTGTCTCGAGATCGAGGATTTGGTCGACGACACTCGTCTTTCAAGCTGTGTGCAAAATACGTATTTGTTCCGGCGACGCTTCGGCATTGTTGCTGTTTTCCTCAGTTTATTTTTCATCCAATACTACCTTACCTCGGTGTAGTCCTGAGTTGCTCCATCCTCATCAGGTGACACGCACATATCAGGTATCGATACACACCTTTATGGCGACGGTCCAGCAGCGGTACTGCTGTTTTCACTCCGCAATCTGCAGTCTATAAACAAAAAAAACTTGTTTCTTCCCGACGATGTGACAAGTATCGGATACTTTGAATGGCAGTGAAAAGCGAGTTTTCATATGGTGCCTCATTTCGTCCATTTTTTTGAGTGGCTGTTTTTTTTGTTCTCTTGTTTTTCCAGGTAGTTTTCTACTCACAATCGTGGGCCCCTTCCAGCAAGGGGTGGGAGGCATTCACGGAACGGGTGGATGGGTTGACGATTAACAGTTCATAACGGTTGATGACAACGATGATTTGTTGAGAGTTCTTGCCATGGACGTTCGTAGTCACATACTCGTATAAATTCGTGCTCACACGTTAGGTGTAGTATTTTGCCAGAGGCACGGTTAGGTATTTCTTGCTGTTTCGTATCCCGAGCTATTACTAGTATTTATACGAAGTATATATATATATGTCGTTTCTTGTTTTCGGTGTGAAATGTGTGTTCGGTTGTGTGCCTGCGGCGGAGGCGGGCGGAGAAATCATGGCGGGGTCGTGATCAGTTGACGCCGTTAAACTTGAGGCCCGTTCAACGAAGAAGAGGTTCTGAATCGAATCGACTTCAATCGCTTTTCTTCCTGGTGTGAATCGAATCGAAGTTCAATTTGATGAATAATGAAACAAGAAAAAAATCGCCCAAGAAGGGATTCGTAGTTCGAGACGAGGGGATGTCGATTCCTGATCGAAGCAAAAAACAAGTCCCGAAATATTAGTCTCTGGTGCGAATCGAATTGAATCGATTCGGACCGATTACAAATGTTAGGAGTTCATCAAACTTGCATTGTCATGTTTTATCGTTGGGCCAACGCCCCCGAGGCAATCCATCGATGCTTGGAGATGTTTCCGACGACCGCCGTCGAGGCGATAAGTCACGAGCGTCACCGAGTGGCGATCGGGGCAACAGCTGCGCCCGTGGCTACAGGCCATATCAGCGTACCCCAGAGGGGGCTGCCGAGAGAAGTTCAGGGTGGTCGTTTCAAGGGTTCTCCATATAAAACAAAATCACAACATCCCACTTTTTACCCTGTTCGTGCGATCCAGACAGGAGGGGGGGGAGTATTTTCCGACCAAGTAATGTTGTATCATGAAAAATGCTTGTTCTTCTAAATTTCGTCTTCAAATTCCAACATCCCAACCGAGCATGCCAATAAACAGCACTTTCACTCGTTGACGAGACAGCAGCGATGCCTTGACTTGACAAGCATTGACTGACACCAACATACTAGGTTTAGTGTAAAGAAATCGGCCTTGCACCCTCGACAGCGTCCGTCTTGCCTTGCTTGACACGTCTCCCGACACTTATGTGATCCCAGCGTCGTGGGCTTTCTTCGTATTGACACTGGGAAGGAGGGTCAAGTCATTTCCTCTTTTTTGTCGAGCACCCCCGGCCATTAGCCCCAGTTTTCTAACAGCTTGATCGGCCAAGCGCCACGAGATCCGAGCGATCGACCGGAAACATGGAGGGAAAGCTCCGAGACCTCGATAGCCGCATCGCCGTCGTTCTTTCGTGCGTGGCGTTCAACCCTTCGAGCACCGCAGTCCCGTTTTTGGGAAAAACTACTTTGAATTTGACTGGATTGTCCCCAAAACGGAACTGCAGTGCTAACAGGTTAAGGGCTTCCTCCGCCCCACCGAGAAAAACTGAGATTGATAGCGCTTCCTATTGCAGGGGACTATAGTAAGTAGGACCAACGGGACACACAAAAACCTTTTTATTTCGCTATTTTTTGCCACCAATATTTGAGCCGCGGGTGTTGTGTGAGATGCTGCGTTACTTCGATCTCATCAACATTTCGAGGAGAATGCGATGGGGTACGTACGTATTTTCCAGACAGGAGCCGAAGCCTTTTCTATTTCTTCCCCCACCAAATCGATTCAAAACCGATTCTATTTAAAAAAAAAAACGAATCGGAATCGGTTCGATTGAAAAAGTTTCTGTCGTTGGAACGGACCCCAAGAAAACTCGCAGGCCGGAACTCTGCAAATTGGAGTTCTAAATACGGCCCCATCGACCATCGACGTTCGGCCCACGCAGTGTCCGATCTGATTCCTCACCCTCGGGCGAGGTAATATGACGAGGGGGCATAGTAAATAGGACCTACGGTACATACAAAAACCTACATATTTCGCCATTTTTACCAAGAAGATTTGGTCCTATCTACTATGGTCGCCCGTAATAGCGTTCTATTACCGTATACATGTGTACAAGAATGATGGGACCGAAGAGTGTGACAGACGCCTCGAAATGACCGAACTCTCAAGTGCGTGAAGCTTTGGCGGTTCTTCTGCTTTTACTCTGTTCTAACAACAGCAGTCTTGGGATTGTATTCGCTGCTAAGTGATACGCGTCAGCGCAGAAACCTTTTAGGGCAGCTGGGTGGGCGGCGCGCGCGCGCGCCTGAGGTGGCGTGTGTCGATTACGAGAGAGGGGGAGGGGGATACTCGATATCATGCAATGCCATAGTGGTATGAATGTAGACCCTCGCATCCCTACAATGCCGGAGCGGAGCACGTCGGCTTTTCAGCGACCGGCCAGACACAGTGCTTGCATTACGCCCGAAGCGCCGTGAGTTGTCCGGCGAGTCGCATGACGAGTGAACTGCACCCTGCTAAGGACAGCTTGTGAGGCGGATCTTGTTGCACATGATTTGGATGACACCTTCGATGAGTTGGGTTCAATTTCCGGTGTGGCCACTTCCAGGTACGTCAATGGGAGCACTTCGTAAGCGCCTCTTGATTGCCTTTCCATAACGTGATACGATCATTCTCCTTGTGCGGAGTTATCCCTCCCCCCACAAATGACCTAGCCCGACCACTAGCTGTGGCCGACCTACGGTAACTAAAGCACCCTAGTTGTGTAGCTCAATCATGTAGTGAGCGGCATGTTTTACAGTTCAGTGTCGTTGCCAACCGACGCCAACCCAACCTATGTCTAATATTTAGGGGGGGGGGTACCGGCAATATCAATCTGTCTTTAACCACATGGCCGTATCAAAAACAGTAATAATCACAGCCCCACAAGTGCAAAAAAACACAGTCAATCGCAACTACACCAGGTGAAAAACCCGGCAACCATGTGAAAGAACAATAATAAAACAATACCGCAGGTTATTGTCACTTTTTGTCAACCACGACCATCGAATGAAAAAAATATACATCATGACAAAAGAACACAACTTGAGCTATAATAACACTACTATAAGCGCAAAACGAATAGTCAACCACAACACAGGTGCAAATAGTAATGCCGCCACCGCCACGACTAAGCACAAACACTATCGCCGCCGCCGCTCCCGATTTCTTTGCGTGTTTCGTGCGACGTCAGGACGGGAAGGAGCAGCTCCGCAAAAGCTGCGACTACTGCGCGCAGATGAAGCGCGCTTGCGACGGGGGTGAACCCTGTGCCCTGTGCCGCCGCCGGGGCAAGATCTGCGAAAGAAGCGTCAGACGGAAGAGCGGCCCCGCGAAGGGCGCCAAGTACGCCCCGAGGCGCAGCAAAGAGCTAAAGGTCGTCACCAAGGTTGAGAAGGACATCGCCGCCACCATCGTGGCGGTGACTACCGCGGCGGGCGGTAAAAGCAAGGACGACAGGGGGCGCGAACAGGCGCCGAAGAAGAGGCTCGGGGGGCGCCTCGGAAGCCACAGGGCTAGCAGCGCTAGCGCTAGCGGCGATAGTGGCAGCAGGCCTAGCAGTAGCCGGGCTGGCGGCAGCAGCGCACGCGGAAGCAGAGGTGATAATGGCGGGGGCGGGGGTGGCAAGAGCAGCGGTAAGGATGTCAGCGGGAGCGGCGGTGGAGGCGGTGGCGGGGAGAGCGGCGTCAGCGGTGTCCTCATCCCTGTCAGCAGCGGCGGCAGCAGAAGCAGCAGTGGCAGTAGCATTGGCGGCAGCGTAGAGGGCGCCGCAGAAGAACAAGCACGGGAAGAAGAGCAAGAGCGACAACGAGGGCGTGTTCCTTGCGGCCGGCCGTCGTTATCGCCGCTGCTGCCGGCCTCTCCGCCGTCCCCCCCTCGCCCCGCGTCGCCGACCCGCGACGGGCAACACCCCCATCAACTCAGCAAAGCTCGAAGCAGGAACGGCCGCCGGCGCACATGCCCCCCGCCTTCCGCATCTCCATCCACGACAGCAGTATCGACGACGACCAGAACGAAAACGCCACTACCGCGTGCGCCTCATTCCACCGCCACTGCTGCAGCAACGTCATTTCATTCCACCTCCCAAAGACGAGGCCGTTCTCCCTCTTCTTCCTCGTCATCGGTGGCGGTTGGTGCAGTTGGGTGCGGCGGCCGCGGCGGGGGGGCGAGGGACGGCGATTCGCGGGGGGGAGGGACCAGCGCCGGTATTAAGAGAGCGCTCGAGGAGAGTGAGCCGTCGGCGCGGCTGGCTCACCAGCTCGACGTTAACGTAAGCGTTAGCGTTGGCGTCAGCGTTAGCGTTGATGTTTCGCCCGCGGGGCGGGAGAGCGAGGGCAGGGGGTACGAGCAACCCTCCGCGTTGAAAGTTGGCGGTGGGGGTACCAGCCGTAGAGGTGGCAATAACGGCGGTAGCGCCAGTGGTGTTGGCAATAGCAGCAGGAAGAAGCTCGGGAAAGAAAAAGGCGGAGGTGGTGGTAGTGTGCGTGTTCACTCGCCGTCGCACGGTCCTCCGAGAAAAAGGCGTGTCCCCTCGGCTGGGGCTCCGAACCCGCGAGTTAAGCAGGCTGCACCACCCCGTAGCGATGGCGGGAAAGGCCGACCGGCCGACGACACGCAGGGCGAGAGTCGCGGCGGCGGCGGCGGCGATGGTGGTCGTGGTGGTGGCGACGGCGGCGTCGGCAATGTCGATCGAAATCCTGGCGGGGGGGGAAGGCGAAGCAGCGACATGGTTTCGTCTTCTTCCTCATCGCCTCCCTTCTCCCCCCCCTCTTCCTCTCCTACCTCTTCCCCTTCTCTGTCCTCATCTTCGGCCTCCTCTGCCGAGCTCCCTGTCGCGCCCCCCTTGAAAGTAGAGCAGGAGGAGCAGGAGCAAGGGGGGGCAGTGCAATTTGTTCCTGAGGAAGCGGAGGAGGCGCATTCGCGGTTCAATTTAAAACAGAAAGAACGTCACGGCGTTTCGGAGCAGTCGACGCAGAAAAGCAAGCGCCGCCGCGTTCACCACAAGAGGGAGACGGAGGAGAAAGCGGAAGAGGAGAAAGAGATGGCGCGCGAGCAGTGTCAGGTGATGTTTCAGACAAAGGAGGAAGCGGAAGAGAAAGAGAAGGCGCGGGAGCAGTATCGGGTGATATTCCACCACGCCGACGGGTGGCGTTCGGACAACCGCGCCGCCTGCGCTTCCACCGCCGCTGCCGCCGTCGAAACCTTGCGTGGCCGCACATCTGCGTATGTCACCAGCGAGGTCAGGTCAAGGTCGTCGATGATAGCGGAATCGGCGACCGTGGCAGCAGTGGTAGCGGCGGCGGAGTTCGCCGCGACGAAAGCCACGAAGTCGGAGGCAAACCGGAGGCCTTGCAACGCGGCACGCGCTGTCGTGCAGGCAAGAACCGGGTGGGGGGAAGGGGAGAGCGGCAACATAGCGCGCGCTAATGAGCCGATACGATCGGGGTCGGGGGGAAGGGAGGGTGGCGGAAGCGGGAGGGAGATGCACGAGAGGAGGGGCGCCGTGGAGAACGATGGAGACTTGTGGAGCGCTAGCGGTCGGCGGCGAGGGTCCGCCTGCCCTGTGGAGGAAGAGGAGGCCGGACGGGAGGAGTTTGGACCTCGTGTACAGGCGTGGGAACCTTCGGTCGGGTCGGGGGGGATCGGCCCGCACTATCGCTCTCAGGGTGCAGCGGGGCGTCAGGGCTGGGGCAAGCAACCGGTGAGGTTATCGGGATCGGTGACAGGACCCGGTTGGTGTTCTGGCGCACAGGTTCGACTCAGCGTGCCCAGCTTTTCGCGCTGACAAATAGAAGTGGCTCTGTAGCGGCAGTAGCAGCGGCGTTTCGAGTCGAACGTACGTATCTATTTACGCACAACTGAGCGCTTAGTTTCTCTTGTATATTATATTGAAACGTTGCATGCGCAGTTCGCGAATTCTCTCGGACCGATCGATGCCGTTTCTTTCACCCCCCCTTTCCCTCCCCTTTGGCTATCCTAGGAGGTAGATAGTGGTCACAGGAGACCTAATAGGAAGGGGATCGCTTTCGAAGTAATTTCAGAAACAACAAAATGATTGCCCAACTGTTGAAGATGTCTCTATCAGGAGTGTAAAGGGTGCTCCGTCTCAAAATTTGTGCGAGATGGATTGTCAAATGTCCAAGGCAAGCAGCCGCCCCCCCCCCGCTTATTCCTCAACGGCTCCCTCCTCTCCCCCCTCCCACCCGCCCTCACCCCGCTCTTGTCCCCCAACCCCGGCTATTCCCTTTTTTGTATTTACCACGAAAGCAACAGCAGCAGCCGCCGCAAAGGCCGCAACAGGGCCCCATGATGGCTCCGGCCGAGCTTCTTCTCAAGCTGCGCCCTTACAACGAAGACGTCACCGACATCATCGATATCATCGGCGGCCGCCGAGCGGAGACTACGCCAGCGCAGACCGCCGCCGGAGCCCTCGGGAATCCGGGCGCTCCCGGTGGCGGAATCGTGCCCGCTTACTCGGACGGGAGGGATACGTCAAGGTATATGCGTCGTGGCGGTGACAGACGCGGCGACGCGCTTGATGCGGTGGCACGCCATAGTGATACTGCTGTTGCCCGCGGCGGTGGTTGTGGTGGCCGTGGCCGTCACGCTCCCGACCCTCGACCGGATGCGGAGGCGCAAGCGCGGCGCGAGGAGCGAACATGGGGGGGGCAGAGGGAGGAGGGCGCGGCGGCGGTGACAGACCAACGGTGGGCATGGCGCGGTGCGGACTGTGCCACCTCCACCACAGAGCGGCAACAGCTGCCTCCGCTCCATGCAGACGCTACTGGGAACCGTGCCCGCCATAGGCGCCACGGGGGGGACCGCGAGACGGCAGCGGGTGTTGCCCATGGTGGCGCCCGCGAGAGCAGCCGTGACCGATTTGGGCCCGATGGTGGCGGCGGCGATGGTGGTTGTGGTGGGTCTGATGGACCACGTGATTTCGTGGAAGGGTGTCTGGGAACCGATAAGGGCCTTGCCAAGGTGCAAGGCTACGGTAAACGACAGAACGGTGACCGACAGACTTACGGAGGTGGCGGTAGCGGTGGTGGCATAGGCGGAAGCTGGAATTTGGAGGCCAGAGGCGACAGTGCCACTTTCAACAGTCATCACTGCAGGTCCAGCGGCAGCAACAGCAGCGGCAGGCACCGCGTCGTCGGTGGAGCATGCGGCGATGACGGCGCTTCCGCCACCGCTGGCCGCATCGACTTGCACTGCGGCGGTGGTGACGGTGGTGGTGACAGCGGCGTTGGTGGTCACGGTGGAATGGCCCACGGCCAAGACGAAACCGCAAGGTGGCCCTGCGAAGACGGGCGAATGTCTACTACGCCCCTTCCAGCGCAGGTGCGCGCGAACTTTAGGCTGCGCCCGCTTTTCCCCCGACCCGAGCAGCAGCGCGTCGGACAAGCTTTCCAGCCGCACCAACCGTACCCTACTCTCGAAGACCCACTCCGAACTGCGGCGGTTGGGATTCGGACGTTCGACAAGGCGCAGAAAGGGGTCAGAAGCGGACACGACCTCTCGTCGGGTGGGGGGGTTTGGTCGCAGTCGCAGTCGCATCGAAGAGTTGTCCCCGAAACCGCTAAGGTTATGAGTGTAGATAAAACAGACGTGTCAGTAGTGCAGCTTCGGGACGGCGGTGATAGTGGTAGTGGTGATGGGGGTGGGGAGGGGTGGACGCGATGCGGAGGCCCTGCCTGGAAGGGGAGCACCTGGTCGCTGTCGCCGCTGGCGCGCGACCGTTCGCGTGTGGGCGCATCCCTCGACAGCCCGGGGGCCGGCGCTTGGGACGCCGACCGAGGCCGCCAATCCTTCGGTGGTGGTGGTGTTGGTGGTGGTGGTGGTGGTGGTGGTGGTGGTGGTGGTGGTGGTGGTGGCGGCGGTTGTTTGGGTAGCTGGGGTCGAAGGTAGAGATTGTCAAGGCTGAGTGTAGGGAGGCCGGACCGGGGTGAGAGGCGGGTGTCATATAAACTCTAGAAGCGACTGCTACAATCGTAGTCGGTCGCCG
Organism: Postelsia palmaeformis; assembly: GCA_037834295.1. Taxonomy (NCBI): domain Eukaryota; class Phaeophyceae; order Laminariales; family Laminariaceae; genus Postelsia; species Postelsia palmaeformis. Next base: position 15,432 of record JBBMHQ010058488.1, read on the forward strand.
TTCGGGTCGTGTTTGGAAAGCTAGCATCCTGCGGAACTCCTTTCACGATGATCCATGCTTTTTTGTATTGCATGTATGTGTTGTAGTAGGATAATCCCTCCGTGTCATATTTTTTCTGAGATTTGTTTCGCCTTGGTCAGGGGCAATACACCACGAGTGTGCCATATGTGTACGCTATCGGAGGTGATGCTGTCGCGGCGGGGTCAGGGTAGGGGAGGGAGGGGGAAGGAGGGGGGCATCCTTACGTTTGATCCGATTAGGTTTCCGAGAGGCGTTTCCCGCCTCGTTGGCGAGCGCACCAGAGACGAAGAGAAACAGAACAGAAACAAGAGATGTGGGGGGG
>JBBMHQ010058510.1:0-15765 GCA_037834295.1 Postelsia palmaeformis
TCTATGTAATATATGGAAACAACGTAATGAGCGCCCAACTGTTGGAGGCGTCTCTTTTAGGAGTAGGAACGGTGCTCCGTCTCGGAAGGGATGCGTGGTCAATGGTCAAATGACTAGGGCAAGTAACAAATGAGTACGCCCCCCCCCCTTCCCCCTCCCCCATCGAGGAGGGGGGGGGGGTGCATACCGTTTGACAATGACACCACACGCAATGCATCCCTCCCCCATCAATAAGCGGGGGGGGGGGGGGTACACATCGTTTGATAATGACGCCGTTCGTAAGTTAACCCTCCATACCGTTTGACATTGACACCGCACGGAATGTATCCCCCCCCCATCAGTAAAGGTGGGGGGGTACATATCGCGTGATAATGACACCGTACGTAACGTATCCCTCCCCCATCATGGGCGGGGGGGGGGGGTGAATAATGGTTGATACTGACACCGTACGCAACGTATCCCTCCCCCAACAATGTGCGGGAAGGGGGGGGGTACACAAGGTTTGATAGTGACACCGCACGTGATGTATTTATGAGGGGGGGGGTACACATGGTTAGATAATGATACTGCACGTAATCTACGGGATTCTGATAAGAAAAAGGGCATCGCACTAGCCATGCAAGGCGGTGGTTGCGATCGGGATGGAGGGGGGTTGAGCACCCCGCATCTAAAAAAGACGCGTGCTAAAAGCGAATGAGTGTGGCTGAGACTAAAACCCTGCTAAAAGCGATTGAATGTAGCTGGGAGTTCCGCATGCCGCTCGTTGCGTGTGTAAACTATTTCCGTCGCGTCAATCGTTGCCACATGACCTTCCATCATGGTTTTGCTGGCAGATTGCTAGCTATTAGCTGGGAAGGCTCTAATTTTTGTGGGTGTCCTCAAAAGTCATTGCAGTTTATGATGTGTTAGAGGGGTTATCCGAGAGGTGAAAACAATTTCACTGACTGCCGTGAGTGTACAGGGGCACCCGATTGACTGAGAGGTTGCGCAGGTCGCTTGTTGTGTGTGTGCGGTTGTGACAATCGATTCCCGTCGGCACGGAGAGAGAGAGGCCTATCGCGTTGCGGCGTGGAGAAACAGTGCGTGCTTGTAGTGGTGTATGGATACTGGGCTACTGCTACTGTTTATTATGCGTAAGACGTGAGTGTACAGTAGTAGGATCAAAGATATATATGCATCATACATTCATTTGAAACGCACCGGGTGGCAGCAAGCAGTCGATGATGTACTTGGAGTTTGCCAACATCGGAAATATCAGGTCCAGGTGTTATGATCTAGATATTTGATACGTGGCCATTCATGATCGAGATCTTTGATTCGAAACCATTTCAAGATCTATCAATAAATATTCTTGATGATCCAGCTCATGATCTAGATCTTTCGGCTAGATACATTCCTTACGACACGTACATATGATACACACCAGGCGCAACCAATCATCTGCGCGATATTGTAGGGCATATGTGACGCGACCCTTGCGTATGCGCTTTCCGGGCGGGATCTACTACTGTAGTCATTGTATGCTACGGCTCTTGAAGACCATCTCATCGCGGGGGAAAAAGGATTTAGATTGCTAGGTTTTTAATCTGTCTGTTCAACTAAATATGCACCAAAAATCGTCCATGATGATCTATACATACAACGGGCAACACCAGACACACAAAAAAACAGCATTGCCGCGCAAAGAGGTAAATATGAGGCAATATCATACCAGGTTCACACCTCGGACGGATCAACGACTCCCACATAATGACCCACCTCGTGTAGATCTTTCGGGGTAAATATATCCCCGTCTGTATGATCTAGCTCATGTTACCGGATGGGAGCTGTACAACCTGCATGGTCTATAAAGCACATGTTTCCTTCCTGGGTTGGATCTGCCATATGAGGCAAAGCCTGCACAACAGCTCAAAATGGCAGGTTAGCATTAATAGGCGATCACAGATGATATACCGTGATCAGTATTTTCGGAGTGTGAAACGTTCACTCGTCGAACATATCATTATCATGTTATGCCTGTGGCCTTCGATCGTGCACCAGTTCCATGGGTTGGGGGGAATGACATAGAAGTACTGCTATACTATTAATAGCAGTTCCTACAGATCACGTGGAAACATGCATATGTCGCGTGTTTGTGATCAAGGTACAATGTGCTCACAAACTCGGGCACACGCATGATAAGTTACTGCTGTAGCAACTACCTGCAGAATACTGCAGATCATTGAAATGCTGTGAATCAGCCCTCCGTCGATTTTGTACAGATCCCGTGAAAATAATCTGTACGTGTGCACGAGTACAGCGACCTGATCTGAGTTGTCCGACAAGCGCAACGTTTTCTTCTTACTACTAATAAACAGCTTGGTGAGTACACCACATGCAAGACACTAGTCTATGTAGATTTGTGCTACACCAGACATAGATGCTGCCGTCTCGTATACCAGGTATATTAAAGCGGAGTGGTGCGTGTAAAATGAAAAATATACCAGCTTCAGTGTTGGGATATCGAACGAGAATCGACTTCGAGACGATGTTCGAGACATTATACTTCGTCAACAAACAAGATGGAAGGTTTTTCGCTCATCATCTGCGAAGCATAACGGGGATGCCAGGGGATGAATTTTGGGAAAAAATCCTTTGGGACTGCAGTCCCGTTTCGGGAACAGACTGCTGAGAATTTGACTGGTGTGTCCTCAACAACGGGACTGCAGGTCCAGAGGGTTCAAAAACGAATCGACTTCCAACAGAAACAGTACACAAAACATGACACATGTACCTGGTACGGAACAAACGACGTGCCGATAGCGGTACTCGTAGTTGTACGTAGCCATCTACGTTAAGAGGTGTTACGGCTGATCGCGTCCGACACGTTTCAAGTTCGAAATCGAAGTATTATCACACGGACGCGTCATATCATGACTCATGAGCGACGTACCGCAACGACGTTAAGGTCTCCAAAAAAAGTTCGCTCTCGCGAAAACGCATAATAATCTGCCAGGCCGGTGGTTTATCACCGCGGCTCTGCGGCTCTTCCCTCTCAAAAGCGCTCCATCATGAAGATGAGCTATAATAGCCTCGAGCTTCGGGGGTCGGGGGTTTGTTGTGAAAAATTAATTAATTGGTCGAAAGGCAATCACAATCAAGAAAAGAAAACAACTGTGTCCATAACGTCGCCCCACAAGCGTCGAGAAAACCCTACTCGTACTGGTCGGTAAAACAGACGGAGAAAAAAGCTACCAGGTACACCGCAACACGTACGTACACGAGTACGCCTCTCCTCTCCGCTAAAAGCAAGCCTCTCAAAGGAACGATGGAAACTGCACCTGCAGGGAATCAATCCGTCTCGTAGGGAGCCAAACAAGCACGAACGCTGCGTGCTCTCGCCAGTGTTCATGCTCCTGCTGTACCAGGTAGTCGGTACGTCGTGGCGAGCGATTGAACCTTTTCCTTTGGGGAACACGCGACCATAGTGCGAAGGGGTGGGGAATAACAAAACTTACACCCAATAACACTGCCGAGCTGGTTGCCTACGTACGTCTAACCGCCTGCCCTGCCCCGCCGCTTTACTGCAGTCACTGGTCGGTGAAGCAACGGGGGTGGGGTTCCTACACTTTTTTTTAGGACAGAAGGCAGACAAAGCCAGGCGAGACATCTCTTTGTTGACATACGAATGTGAGGCGGGGGGCGCAATAACCATCGCCCGCACGCTTTTTCCGGCACCTCTCTTATTTTCTTCGGCCAATCTGACCGGATTGTGACTGACGTACGTTTACAACCTTGCCGAAAATTAATGGAATTGTACAACGTCCGCCCCCCCACCCCCCCCTCCCTTCCCTTCCCCCTACCCTACTCTTCTTGCGATGCGTTCTCTCCCTTGCAGCAGCAAGCGTAACACTGCTCATTCTAAACTGCGCGTGGACGCAAGAGCACTCGGAAACTAAACAGTCACTCGACAGAACGCTACTCCCCCCGACATCATCATGGGAGAATACGTGAGTCAGCGGTGAGCCGCCACAGCCCCAGCCTCTCCCTCTCCCGGACGTTGCCCAAGTACGTTGTAGTACTGCGTGAGCAGCGAAAGCAGGCAGCAGCAGAGCACCAACCGCGTTGTTCGAAGATTGCCCCAGGAAGGTTCTTACTTCCCCTCGGCCTGCTTCTGCTTGAGGTACTCCTCGAACGAAGGGGCGGCGGAGATGGACTTGCGCGGGTCGGGGTCGTCCTTCGGCTCGGGGTCGCGGGTGTCAGCCATGCCGCCGGTGCCGATGTGCTTCTCACCATCCTCGGTCTCCAAGTTCTGTAAAAACAAAACAGACAGAAAGAGGGGACGAGGTATCGTGATTTTGAAACCAGGTCGAATCGACATTTTTCCCACAATTCGGCGAGGACGGTTTGATTGACGCGAGGAGCCACACAAAGCGAGCCGAGATCACAAAACCAAGAGGTGGGGTAGATATGTACACAAGGCAGGGCGTATACAGGAAGGTGCGATGTGCCAGACGATTGAGCGCATGATAACGGGACGACGACGTGCGTGCATGCGCATGCTCTAGGTACGTAAGACAACGTGGGCCCTCCAAAGCACAGACGTCAGCGGCTGGCGAAGGACTTCCGACGAACGGTAGCCATGCCGACTGGACCCCACCGCCTCTGTATCCGTTCACAAGGTCTCTACAACAGCAACCTATGTGCCTTCACAGCCAGCAGCTCGTCGGACAGCGGCCAGAGTAGGGAGGGAGGGAGGGCTCCAGCTGACGCGCGCTACCTCAAGTTGTCCAAAGTCAAAGGTCGATATAAAAGAAAAGGATAGCTCACCAAGGGGGTCGTGGAACGTGCCCGGGAAGCGGAGATCACGCCACGGCAGGAGGTCGACGGCACGAAGGCGGATGCCATGGCCACGAAGGCGACGAAGACGGCGATGGTGAACTTCATGGTGTTCTTGGGTTGTTTGGTTGATGATAGGGTGCTTGGGTGATAGCTATGAAGACGATGTGGCGCACAGGAGGGAGTTCGTCTCAATTAACGCCTCCACACATTGTCCGGGGACAGAGAGCTCCGTCCCCTAACGCCGTTCATTGCTTTGTGTTCATTTCGCTCGAGGTACGAAGGTAAGCGCTGTCCGCGTGTTGCTCTGGGTAGTCTCTAGGCATGTCCTCTGAGGTTTTGATAGATTGAGTCTTGGTTGTCAATGAAGGCATCAGGGTTAAAGGAGCCTCCGCAAACTTGAGGGTGCGGTGCTTCTGCCAAATGGCACACAGGCGGTTCGGTACACAATGCACCAATGATGGCTGTTGGCATTTGACTGGGGAGCGCTGCTCGTGCGTTGCCGGCGCTGCTATTGGTGAGGGGTCCGCTCAAAACACTGGACCCCTCCGAGTTTTCTGGCCCCACTTTAGCTCCTAGAAGACCATCAAGCGCGTTTAGCAGCTTGGAGAATGTGATAAATACGATGTTCGCGGCATTATGTAGAGTATAGACTGCTCTATGCAGCATGCCAATACACGCAGTGCGGCCTTTGTTTCTTTTTCACCGTACTGGGCCGAGGATCGAGTGAGCGTGAAAAATGCCAGTGGATCTAATAATACTAAGGCTCCGTCGAGCAAATTCGAACCGATTTCCTTCCGTATGACTCGTGAGTGTTTGCGTTGATACGCCATGCACATGCATGATTACAACACACTCATTTAGAATAGCAGCGTCCGCCCTGCTTTTTGTTTTCTCCACGGTTCGACGCTGCTGCTGCTGCTGCTATTAATAGTGGTATGTCGGCTGTACGCCGCTTCAACAGCAGTACTTGATCGAATCCCGAAACCAGCAGCAGACATCAGAGTGCGTAGATCAACAGCAGATGCATCTCCTGCTGTGTGGTGATCGTTCCGCTGAAGACATGTCTCGGAGGTCCCTCCTAATATGTAGCGGATGAGAGGATGATCTCTCCAGTTGTGGGGTCATCGCCCTTGCCCACTACTGTGATTTGTCGACACCTGGTCGCTGATACGTGTACGAGCTACGTACATAAGATATGAAGCCGCTGCAAAGAACACGCCTTCAAGCCATTACATAGTAATAGTACGTCGCAGTACCGGAGGTACAGCAGTTCTTGCACACTACTGCTGTAATGTACTCATGTACTCATGTTGAGAATCAACCATATTACCCAGAATATCGCTATTCCTGAGCTCCTACAGCAGTCGTACATATCGTAGACCACTCTGTCCGGAAACGCGAAGACCTTTGGATGATTAATTACCAGGTACCTGGTATCTCGTACCTCAGGATATACTCGGCGTGTACGTACGTACTCGTACCACTTTTCTGTATCAGATATTGTTGTTGTTGTTGTCTTCACATTAAATCGACCTTTCTACCCAACTTCATCAGTACACCCAGTGTCCGTCCTGATTCCTCATCCTAGAGAGATACTGATTATGTGGTCACAGACTGTGAGACAGAGGAAACCTATAAACAAAAATCGAAAATTCAAGTGTCAAGCAAGTGAAATGCCAGCGTACCGGGTACGAGAACACAACAACACAAGCAAGACAGGAAAAATAGGAACAAAAAAGACAAAAGAACCAGAAAAACAAAAATATCGAATGAACATATGTATGTATTTGTAGGAAATTCACGTACCACAGCAGTGCCTTGCTTAACGTAAAGTGCACAGCGAATGGGAGGTACTCGTGCACTGGCTCCTCTCGATGCCAACACCAACGTCGCACACCTCGATCAGATCATTTGCACATCATCCATTCCAGGCAAAAGTATTCCCGATTGTTGTACTAGGTATTATTTAGCTCATGTTGCCGGTCGGGGTCGCATACGTAATCAGCATCATCTATGATACGTAGCAAAGTGTTTCTTGGGTTGGATCTGTACTGTCAATCCTGTCGTATTCCGATCGTGCACAACCTCTCGCAGCTATGGCAGGTGGAGGTTACTGTACAGGTAGATAGATCATGACCTGCCCGAGGTGTGAAGCGTATTATGATGAAAAACCAGAGTATGCGGCGATTGGGAGAGGCGGCATGTACTATACAAATACTTACGCCTGACTAGGAGACGCCGCATGCGTCTTAGCGAGAACGAAGATGATATATTGCACCTCGACCTGACGCGCTGCGTAATACGTACGCTTTCACCCACATACTATCAGAGGGCATCGCCAGTATTCCGGTAGACCTTTGTCGGGTTTCGATAAATGGGCGATATTATATGTGCCTGACTTCAAACGCTTACCTTACCAACCCCCACCGCGTGGGGTTATTCTCGGAATTTCCCATCAATAGGATGTACCTGGTAATGAGGAGTGAGCGTGGACTACACGCAGTATCAATCATTTTAGCGAAGCTGGGGCAAGCCTTAAACACTACGTATACTGAAGAAACATTCCTGCACTACTACTCGTATTAGGGCTACATGAGCAAAGTTTTGCTTTATTGATCTACCTCGTGAGGCTCTAGAAATAAAACAAGACAGGAAAATTGGGCTCGGGATTTGTGCACGGTCCTGTACCTACCACGACGAGATCATCGAGATCATTCAGATAATTCAGCTTACTCAGATGTAAGTGTTTTCAGGCCTTTTTTTTTAGAGCACATTGTATCTCGTATCGCAACCACTGCTACGGCAGATAGATATACAGCAGCACGCCCTATCGTACAGCAGCAGTGCAGCAGTAGTGGTGCTGTAAATTGTAAACCAACAGCAGTAGGGACAAGTTGGTGGTGATGCTGGCGTGGTGAAATCTGCCGCTTCTGTCTGGCCGTTGAGCCTCTGTGCTTCTGCTTCTACTACATGCTGTTCCAACGTCGCACACAGATGATTTTTCAACGAAAAAGACGTTTGCGCCATCTCCTGCGGTGTACAGGCTTCGGCCATCATTGCGTGGTCTTCACACGATAATACCAAACTTAGACCGTACGGAGGGCGAGGAAGTTATGAGTTTTCTCACTATTAATACTGTAGTTTTCAGGGGCGCAGCGAGCTAAGCTGCCCTCGTGAGTAGAAGCGCACACTCGTTCATGCATGCTGACCGCATACGTATAAGCCGGCCGCCCTGGTGGGCTAGTGTAGTGATACCTACTAATGCCACTGAGATTTGGTGCTGGAGCTCGAATCCCACGTGGGTCAGACTTTCGAGTTTATGCTTGGCTTGTTTTTTATTTTTTTATTTTTTTATCATCACTTTCTTCTCCTTCCAGCCTAACTCGTAGGAGGTGTTACCCTCGACGCCCTTCTGGACAAGTCGTTGTCACAGGTGTCTACCCTTCTCCCCCCCGGCACGTGCCTTTATTTTTTATCGCGCATAGGGTGCTGCATTGCCACTGTTCGTCGATTTTCATCGAATTTTAGCTAACTCGCGCTCTCGCGCTTTCCGCTAATCAATTTCTTTTAGGGAAGAAAAAGTCCCTGAGCATGCACTCGGTGAGACTTGAACCCCCGAAACTGATTTTGATAGGCGCGCGGACTATACCCATCAAGCCACCGGAGACGCCGGCCTTATGTGAAAAATAAATGGAGATAAAAGGCGAAGATAATAATGGGGTGGAGAAAGAAAAAGAAAATGTATGTACGTATTCATATTATGCGTGGACTTTTTCCCAGACGGTCGGCTCAAATGTACCTGTATAAGAATGGAAAACGCGCCCACGGTCATCTCTCGAGTAGCAAAATTGAGTATCGACCGATCGGTTGAGCTCACTTACAGTAAGAAAAATAGAGCTTTTGTGTCCAGGAAGGACAACGCACTATTGAATCTGCTGTTGCTGCAAGCATTTGTGGTGGTGAAAGGGAAGGTGTTTCTTTTTAGCATGACGGAACTCGGGGCGATGCCGGAGCCAGATAATTAATAGTCGATCGTCCACCATGTCCTGGAGATCTGCTCGCATGGGTCCGTGGATCTCTCATCACGCCCTCCGAAAGCTCACCACACACATGGGCCCACGTACTCGTGCATCATCACCGGCTTGTATCATACTGCTGCTGCTCCTGCTGCTCCTGCTGTTGTTTATATATGTTCATTTTCATGCTGTGGCTGCACGATGGTGCCTCTGTGTCCATAAATGTAAGCAACATTATAATTTGATGTTAAACTGGAAAAGATGGGTAGTGTACAGCAGTATACTTGTCAATTAAACTCACCTTGTCATCGCCGCCGGTGGCTAGGACTTGACCCGATCGTGGCCCGACGGCGACGCAATTCGTCTTACCAGTGTGCGCAACAAACTCGTGCGCCTTAAAGCCCGTGAACGAGCCGATGCTGGCGGAGGGCAGCATGGCTCGGTATGGCTCGGCACTATCGGTCTTGAGATCGATACGCGTTCTCGTCTGAGCTCGGATTTTCGTTAATTCTCAACGAAAATCCTTCATGAGATGATTAGGAGACCAAACGTTCAAAGCCGCCTACTTTTGCCTTCCAGGGGACTCGAGACGACGTGGATGGAAAGAGACGGTCACGTCTCAGCGTGGCATCCTACCAACCGCAGACACTACGACGTACTAGTGACGGGCGAAGGTCGCACGATCTCTCGATCTCTCGCGATCTGCATACGGTAGCAGCAAGAACTCGAGAACGGGAGAACACGGCTTGAATCTATCAGTTACACCAGAATGTAGGCCTTTCTATTGGCTAACCCAAGGAGTTTATTAAAATGACAGAAGCGTTTCTTTATGGGGTAGTAGAGACAAACTCCCCCTGACGATCTGCCAGCGATGTTGGTTGCAAGCGCAGGCTCTGCCCTGCAGAAGGCCGTATGGTGGACGCGAAGGGCACCATGCCTCCTGCACCCATCGATGCGAGCGAGCAGCCCACGCTGCGCGTGATGCGGCTCTACAAACCTCGATTAGACGGGCGCCGAGTGCTTCCATCTTGTTCTGCATCTACAGCGCCAACCAAGGTTCCGCGAGGAGAGGGCGACTTCGCTCTCAGCAGCGCCCTCAAGCTGCCCGACAGCTTCGGGAACATCTATCTTGGCGAGACATTCACGGCTTACATCAGGTAGATTTTTGTTTTGCCTTCCGTCATAGATCGCAGCACTGCTGTGGTAGACTTTAATCTATCGCCTTTATCCTTCTTCCTACTCCTGTGTAGACAGATAGTAGAGCTTGTCTGCAACTCGAGCGCGTGATACGATAGTCTGTGGGACAGATTACCAGGGATCATAGACTTGAGACTAGTGTGGTACAAACTACGTGCCGGCGCACTTCTATGCCAGGTATAGCATAGGTCAGATTGTCCGCGATGCTCTCTGGTACACTGCTGTCTGCTCCCAAACAACAGCAGTCGCGAACCCGTCATTCCGCGCCCAGCAGCAGCAGCAGCAGCAGCAATAGCAGCAGTGGCACAAACCCCAGCAGCACCAGCACCAGCAAGTCTATCTTCGCTTGTTCGTTGGTCCGTTCTCGCCCGGAATGTGCCCCACCGCGCGGTCTCGCAGTATCGTATGCCGGGCATACGCGCAACAGTAGATGAGTACCCTGACCTCTTGAGCTCCACTTGCTCCTTCTGGCTCTGCCCAGAATCTCTGATGTGCGTACCGTACCTGGTGTATACCCGGTGAGCTTTTGTGGGGTTGGGAGCTACAGCTGTAGCAGTAGCTGCTGTGACTGCCAGCCGATCGAAAGGGTATGCACACTTGCACAGATCGGACAAACCACGATCTGCTGCTGTAGATCACCTATCAATAAAACCCCTACCAGGTATTTGCTATCTGCCGCTTTGAGATGCTGTGCAGGATCGGTAAAGTACAGATCTAAACCCAGGCAGAACGCGTGATAAAACATGTGGATTACACGGCTGCCACCCGGCAGCGTAAAAACTAAAAGATGATGCAGTCCAAATGCAGCAGTACGGTGGATCAAGCATCTGTCTTCCATGGAAGGTGGAAGGTAAACATGATTGGTAGTAGGGATCTGATTGATCGGATATGTTGAACGTTGCGCACCTCGTACAGATCATTTATTCCCGCTTCATGATCTAGATACTCCGGAGAAGATGCAGTCCTGGTCTGTATGGCGTAGCTCATGTTGCCGGGTGAGGGCTGTATAACTTGCATGATCTACTGCTACCATTAATAGCTGTAGGATATGTTGCCTGGGTTGGATATGTACCACCCAGATCCTGCACAACACATCATAACGGCAGGTTGGGATCTGTAGATGATCTATATGATCTGTCCGACGTGTGCGTGGAAGGTTACACCGCACCGCATGGAAACATTAACATTATCGGTGTCCTCAGCCGTAAGGTCTCCACTGCTCCCTACAGCCGTCGTGGTATTCTACTATGCATCCTACCAGTACTGCTTGCTGTTTGTCGCTCGAGGAAATGAGAAGGTTGAGGTTTGATTCACCTTCGACTGACGTGCCCCTGCCTTGACTGCCAGTGAGCAACCTGCGGCCTTGGTCTGAAGATAGGATGTCAGCGACAACGCTATGAGTACAGATACTACCCTGGCCCAGCGACAGCAACGGTAGCGTGTTACGCCGCAGTGGTTGAGCAAAAAAAATGACATAAAACGGTTGAAAGCCGAGCATAACAGTCAGTCATTTACAGGTATACCCGGTCATCATATCTCAAAAAGCGGGTACAAATTGTTTTCGGCCAATCAATCGCTTGGAGCTCGTGGCGTGTGTTCTTCAAGTGGTTCCAGGCTGTACCCATGTTTTAACTCAAGACCCGTTTTAGGCCATTGCCCTGTACGAAACGAAATGGATCCCCTGCTTCAAAGTGCTGCTGTCTATAGTAACTCCTTCGTTTCTACCGGTGGCAACGTCCGATTTCCTTGCAAACCTACGTAGCCTTTTGACGCCAAAGGTCGCGCTGGCTCTTTTCCGCCGCATTCGCTGCGATGACCTTACTGGTACCTATTGGGCCGACGTTTGTCTTTACTGACTGACCCCATGGGGTGTTTGTTCGCCGCCGCCAGCAAGTCACATCGCCGTGCGTACTTATTCGTGTACGTATTCCGGGAAAACACGCTATTTACGGAGGAACACACTGTAGTGAACAGGACCGAATGTGGTTAGTAAAAATACTGGAGTATATAGGTTTTAGTGTATGTGTTGGGTCCTCATTACTATGGTCCCGCGTGATCGTATCCCCCATGATCAAACAAAGATTATGGTACAAATACAGGGGGATGCCTGGTTTCTGGGTCTCATCATAGGCTCTGATTGCTCTGTGATACTATGTGATCCCCTCCCCGTCATACCAACATGTTTTACGTATACTCCTTGTTTTTTGGTGTCTGTGCCCCCCCCCGTGACAAGCAAAAAATCCCCGACCCCCGACCCCTGACTTCGCTCGTCTGCTTCCCTGCGGCGCTCCTTGGAACGCCCCCGATCGACCCTTTCCGAAACGAAACCAGCGTCCTCAATCACCTGCCGTCGACGGTTCTCTTGGACGCGTCGCTGTCGGCGAAGCTCCAGTCCCCCTCCGCCCCCGTGAACCTAGAGGACCGGCGCATGGCGAGAGGGGCGAGCGTGGCCCGGGCCAACCCGGCCTCCGCGCTGAAACCCGCAGAGAACCTGGACATGATTGTTGAGCACCAGCTGATGGAGCTGGGTACGCACACTCTGAGGGTAAGTCGGCAAGAGTCCGCGTCGTGCTGTTTTTTTTGTTTTCGTGTCGGCGATTTGTCTCCCGGTTTTTTTTTCCCCACAGCCGTGTTTGTCCTCCCCTGGAGAGCTACTTGATACCTGGCACCTGGTGTGTATTATGCACCAGCAACTGAGCCACCTGGTACTACTGTTCGTCTATTTGTGTCATGCCATTCGTTCCAGAGTTTATCTGGTTGGAGCGGAACCGGAAATAGTATACCAGATATTTTTCACCCTTGATGCAAGCAATGTCTGCCTGGTGGGTGGAAACCTGATGGGCTCCGTCCCGGTATTGTAGGGATGCGAGGGTCGACATGGTCATGCGACTACGGCGTACGGCCATCCATGACATCGAGTACCTTCCACCCCTGTTTTGGGGTATATTATTTGGAATTAGAACTAAACACGTGTTTTTTGTACGGTGCGGCAGTAAAAGGCTTATTGTGCACCCTGACGTACTCATGCTCGTTAATAGTAAGAGTAGGATATTTACTCGGGGGGTACCCAGATGTCTACCCAAGTATGCAGGGCCTACACAACCGGGGTTTGTACCGGGGTACCCCAGAGTATGTTTTCACCCTATTTAGGCATACGGGGTAACCGAACACTCTGGAGATACTCGGGTACCTACCCGAGCAGAACCAAAACAACCAGGTCTGGTACCCGGGTACCACAGCGCGTATACCCTACTTGGGCCTACGGGGTAACCGAACACTCTGGAGATACCCAGGCACCTACCCGAGTATGACCCACACAACCTGTCGTCGTACCCGGATACCCTAGAGTATACACCTTGTTAAGGCCTACAGGGTAATTAAATACTCTAGAGATACCCGGGTACCTAGGACCCAAACTACCAGGCGTCTCACCCGGGGTACCCCAGAGTATATAAATCTAGTAGGCCTACCCTTGGCATTCTCTTATTTTCATCGTAATGTGTGGTTTGTCTGTGGTTTTTGTTTTCGATTGGCCTCGGCAGGAAAGGTAGATTTTCTTGTCGTCTCGCCTCGTCTGGCGTGCGGTTGTGTGCTGTGTGTGATTTTTGTGTTTCGCTTCCTTTTCGAACTTTTCGTTTTTCGCTCTTCCCCTCGGCAGGTGACGGTAAAGTTCGAGGTGGCCGGTGCGCCGGAAGGGTCGGAGCCGCGCAGCATGCGCAAGTTCTACCGGTTTTCGGTGATGGACCCGATCAGGATCGCGTCCACGTGCACAGCAATCAAGGGCAGCAACCCCTTGGTCGAACTGCAGCTGACCAACACCACACAGGTCGCGGAAGAAAACGGCGCACGGCACTGTTGTGCAAGTCAGCAAGTCAGCGGGAGTACAATACCGACCCCTTGATACGAAAACCAGGATGTTGGCCTACTGCTGTACGCTACGATAGCTGCTTGTTTGGCAAAAGTGGCGTGTGCTACGCCTGCTTTAGCGTGAAGCTTTCGGAGTTGCGGATTGTGTATTTTCTCGGAGAAGTCATGCTGAGTTTCTTGTCGAGCCCTTTTTCATGAGATACCTGGTATGCCGGTAAGGGTCTGTGTGTAACGGTTTGCTTCTTGAGGGTGCGTGCGCGCTGATAAAATAGGCAGACACGTGCAGACAGACGGAGAACGGAAGAGGGGGGGAAGGGGGCGGGCAACTGTTGCCGGTGTAGACAAGTCTGACGCCCGAATTAATCGTATCCAGTCCTTCTCCGTCCGGGTTCGTCGGGGGGGTTTTCGCAAAAATCGCTCAAAAACAGACAGAAGCGAGGCGTCATTTTTCATCAGGTTCGCCCAATATACGCTCAAAAACGGCAGGAGCTATTCCGTTGATTTCCGTCTGTTGATTACATTGGCTGGCGTTTTTTTTTTCTCGGGCAAGAGATACATTGCTTTCAATACTACTACTGCTACAATTAACGCTGTTTAGTACAGCTGTCGCCCGGAAATTTTGCAATAAGTTATTTAACCCTGTCGTCAAATTGTGCGCTTCGGTTGGTTCTAGTGTGCAGGAGAATCTGGAGATTTGTTTCTATGAAAAAATCAGTCGCGACGGTCGTAGAAGCCGACTTCAGCCAGCTCGAAAGGAGTACAGCAGTACCCTTTTGGGGGGGATGCGTGGTGTGGATTTGAAAGTCGCATTCGTGTGCATTTCATAAACAGAGACGATAGCTGTGGTGGCATGATAGCCCTTTCCCCTTTTATTTTGTCATGTGACGCGGGCTTTCCCCTCCCTACCCCCCCCACCCCCCCCCTCCCGCCGCCGCTCTCCGCACACGCCTGTCGCCGCAGATGGACCTCCTCTTCGACTCTTGCGACTTCCTCCCCGAGGATGGTGTCGAAGCCTGTCTCATCGGGGGCAGCGCTGGGACCCTCGCCTCGATCTCCTGCTGCGAGGCTTCGCGGGAGGGCGAGGGAGACCCGGCAAAGCGAAGGGGAGCTGGGGCGAGTGCTCTAGAAGAAACGACCGGGCCGAATTTTGTAGGAGAAGAAGGGGCAGGGGAAGCTGGAGGGGGAGGGAGGGGAGGGGGAGGAAGCGGAACGTTCTCGGCGCCGCAGAGAAATTGCTGGTGGAGGCGAGAAGGGAGGGAGCTGCGGGAAGGGGCGAATGCGAATGAGCGCCTGGGGGGTTACACGACGGCGGTGGATCGCTTCGACGGGCGGGTGCTCTTGTGCCCGGGAGAAAGCTATCAGCTCATGTACTCGGTGCGGGCGTCACCACCCAGAGTTTTCGATGGGGCGCGGGAGGCGGAAGGTGCTGAGGATGGGGTGTTTGAAGAGGGAAGCCACGCGTTGGGGCAGGTGCGCCAACCCTGTGATAACTACCGCAACAATGATTTCGCCATAATTCCATGTAGTCTGTCCCCAAAAACGCAACGTACAGTAGTTCTGCAGGGATTACTGTATCCCTGGTGATAGTTTTTTACTCTTTTTGTACTGCCGAAACCGCCGTCTTCTTATTCTGAGTCGTTTTTTTGTTGGAAACCCCTGTGCATGTCGGCCCAAAACACGACGAACGAGACGTAATCAAAAGCGTCTATTAGTAGGGAAATATTACCCTGCAGCCGGCGTCCCCGGTAGCTTGATAAGTAGTCCGCGCGCCTGTCAAAATCAATTTTGGGGGTTCAAGTCTCACCGAGTGCATGCTCAGGGGCTTTTTCTTCCATAAAAGAAATTGATTAGCGGAAAGCGCGAG
>JBBMHQ010058521.1:0-15762 GCA_037834295.1 Postelsia palmaeformis
GGTGAAAGTGACGACGAAAAAAAAAAAAAAAACAAAAAAAAATATATATTAAAATGCATTTTTTATATACCAGGTATATAAATATATTACAATATGTAATACATATTTCAATATATTATAATATAGATAATGTCTATTTCAATAAATAAAAATTTATATATAATATATGTAAAAATATATTATAACATATTTAAAAGATTTAAATATGTCATATCCTTCTCAAACTATCTGGATCATCTCGAGGCATAAACTCAGGTCTCCAAGGTCTAATAAAGATTTTTTGTGTGTGCTGGGTATCGTTCGCTTTTGGGACACGTCTACAACGTTACCGTTACCGCTCATCATCGCAGGCATAAGTGCATAATATCTGCTTAATTTACAGAGCGTGTTCTATCTGATGGGTTCGAAAAACACCCGACAAGGGTAAAATACTAAACCCGTGGTTTTGTACATACAGGATTGCCCGTGTCAAGTTGCCCCCCTCAGGCAGAACAAGCCTGCATGCGGATGGTGGTGGCCATATGTTATGCAACTGAAAATGTGATGATTTGAAATGAAGTACCCCACGCTCTCTGGCATAGCCGCCATAACCGAAGTAAAACACGAAAGAATTACGCCCATGGGTATGGCAAGACCCGTAGAACTGCGCATGGATCCAGCCCTGGACAATAATCGAGTGTTTATCGGATTAACGAAAACGTAATAGTTTTTCCCCCGTCTGAAATTTATGGCAATAGTTTCGCAAATGGCGATTGTTTCTCAGTAACGCATCTGCTTCGATGTTTTCACCGGAGAATGCTGATTGGTTCCGTCGCTTTTCTCTTGCCTTTTTGACACATATTCCCGATAAAACATTTTTACAATTATTGCTCCCTCGGTACAGCTACGGTATAGTGTGGAGTCGTAAACCCAGGAAAACAGGCGTTCGATTCTTCTTCTCATCCCCTTTATCCCCTGTTTATCCACAACGGCAGCAGACAGAGCGGACAAAGCGAGCAGCAATCGTAACACCCCTTGCTAGAGGCTCGGGTAATTGATCTACCACCACTGATGATCCTGCTGTAGCTAGTAGGCATTGGGTTTTACCCCCCTGTACGCTGGTCGAATGGGTGCGATGATTTGTGTCAAACCTGTGTCTATCTTGTGAACCTATTGTGGTTCACTCCAGACTTGGAAGTATATTTGAGATATACTCGTATTGCCGAGAGGTGTGAAAGCGACGGGCCCACAACACAGCAGAAACATCCCATTTTTTGGAATATCATGTCGTCGCAACACGAAACGGGTTGAACGCGCCTTGGTCAGCTCGGTGGTGCTGAAGAACCTGATTCGATCTCAATCACACTGCTGTCCGATGGAACGGAAATACGACCTCTGCGAGAGACCACCAAGTGTCGAGCGTCATACCTCAAGCCAATACACGCCCCAAAGAGCAGAATCATGTTTGTACTATCAATATTCTCGACCCACATGTGATGGGCGGGTGTAGGCTTATCAGGTGTACGGTACCCTCTAGAAAGCCAGCTTGGTGTTTTCGACCTTATCTTCATGCCATATATTCTACGTTTTCCCGCTTGTATTCGAACGTCACAAGTCAGTCGACTATGTTTGATTTCCTGTGTTGTTTGTACTCACCCCACTAAAGCGGGACGTCTCGCAAGCGGAATATTAGACCAATACAATGTAAAAGTGTTTGAGGGGAGAAACTTTGTGTTCAATCAAAGCCAAATGACCATACTTGTGGACGATGCTGAACGAGAATCAAAGTCAGTGAGATCTCAAAACAAACGCGACTACCGGAAGGTAAGATTTTTCGATTTTGAAGATCGATAATCGAAACAAATCACCAGGAATGGACTCTTCGTCGGTACATATATTATCAAGGAAGTCGCGTCGAGGAGGTCAGCGACAGACACGGTCAGGTCAAATAATGTAGCTGGGTTGTATTCGGTCTGTAATTCCAACAGACCTGCCTGGGATTTAACGTTGAAGTGCACACCTCGTGACAATGTATAGGCGAAGTAAAGGACTCCAATACAAGGTCAATGTGGATGCCCCGGCAAAAAGAACTAGCAGATCAATCCCCGTACCACACATATTTAAAATTGAACAACTCGCTAAAGCCGAGCACTTTACGAACCGCTCACAAAAAAAGTACAGGTCGATTGAGACCACCCGTCCACAGTTCATTTCCGGTATGTGTTTATACTTTTTCTCCTCGTTTTTGCGAATGAGCTTATACCCGAGCACTTTACGGGCCGCTCACAAAGCTTCGCCCAGGTCGATTGAGACCACCCGTCCACAGTTCATTTCCGGTATGTGTTTACACTTTTTCCCTAGTTTTTTCGAATGAGCTTGATATCACAGCAGCTTTTTGCCCAGGTTCAGCTGCATACATCTCGACTAAGACTCCGTTTTGGAAAATATGATTTACTCTCGTTCACTCTTATTCAACCCTCTTTGGACTGCAGTCTCATTTCAGAGATAAACTATTTCACATTTGTTTTTTTTCTCCCCCAAACGGGGCTTCGTCTCTTCAGAGGTTGAAAGACTGTTCTCCTGGTTGGTTTGTCTTTGTGCATACTAGTCCATGTATGTTCCTTATCTTGGATTCGAGCAAAACAAATATTTCCACACCTCGGACAGATCAGCTCACCGTAGCTCGAGCTAGCTCTATTCGGGGGTAGCTCACCAGTGAGCTATATGAGCGACATGGGCTACCTGAGTTACATGAGCTAACTCATCTGTCCCCGGCTTGAGCTGTAGGCGGTAGCTCATCCGCACATGTTTTCGACGCTTGAACTATAGAGGACAGCTCATCTGCACATAAATACCTAGTGTGAGCTATAGGAGCTACATGAGGTAGCTAATCTGCCCCCGAGATGAGCTGTATGAGGTTCATGAGCTGGCTCAAATGTTCCCGAGATGAGCTATAGGCGGTAGCTCATCTGCACATGTCTCGAAGGCTTGAGCTATAGGTGGTATCTCATCTGCAAGTGTTTTCAAAGGTTTCAGCTATAGGCGGTAGCTCATATGCCCATGTTTTCGAAGCTTGAGCTATAGGCGCATGTTTCCATAGCTTGAGGTTCGGGGAGTAGCTCATCTGCACATGTTTTGAAGGCTAAAGCTATAGACGATAGCTCATCTGTACATGTGATCAAGGCTTGAGATGTAGAGGACAGACTAGCTAACTCACGAGCTGTATAAAGTTGAATAATAAAGTGAATACCATACCTCACACGACACCAACCCAAATAACTATATTTGTTTTGTACGTATCAGGCACACTAGGTGATATGAGATCGGAGCCTTTTCTGTTCTGAATGCACCCAACAAATAGGTAAAGGCGGACGCCCGGCGGAATGGGTTTTTTCGTATATTCACAAGAACAGCTGTCGGCTAGCACCGCACACACAACACACAACAACAAGCGCTAGCGCTTGCCCAAAACACAACACCGGCACACAACAGCAACACGCCTAGCATGGCCACGACGCGGGGCAGCAGCTCTAGAAGCGGCGTTCCGGCCGTAGACGAGGCTGGTGGCGGACAGGAAGGGAGTTCATCGATGGATGTGGACCCCTTCACGAACGCCATTGACGTGGATAAGGGCCACGATCAGACCCAGAGGGGAAACCAGGTGCGTGGTTGTGGTTCGGAGGTCGTGCAGTCATATGGCAGTAGTTTCGGTTTGTTGTTGTTTCCCGTCTGTCCCATGGTGATGCTGTACGAGCTCATCGTTCAATCTGTATGCCTCCCTGTACTACTGCTGTTGTCGCAAGTACAGTATATTTATGTGTCAAGCTGTAGCTGGGCAGGATTTAGGGTTTCATCGCTCGTGGAGGTGTTTAGTTTGTGTGTGAGAACAGCAGTAAACATACAACGAGGACGATCACAGCAGTATTGGCTTTCGTTGACAGCTGATGATATCTTGCCGATGTGATGTGTGCACGAGATGCCTCGCTTGTTCGGCGCTCTTGCGCGTGCTTGCAAATTTCTCACGCCGCGCTCACACACAGGAAGCCAAGGAGACAGCCATGCGTGACATACCAGCACCAAGCCGGTTTCGGCGGTGTACGGTACCCAGGGTTGTACAGTCTTTGGACTTTGGCGTGGCATGGCCATGGTAGCACCCGTGGCGTACCATGGTATCCCCACAGCATCCTATGGTGTTGAAAGGCATATCATGGCACACCGTGGGGGATGCCGTGGCATGCCACGGATGGTACCATGGCAACTCCCGCGACAACCGCCATGGCACTTCATAAAAATCCACGGAATGTCAAGGCAACCCCGCGGCACCCTAATGTCTACGATCCTAGTTGGGTAGGGGTCGGATTGGGGTTGGAGTTAGAGCTGGGGTTATGGTTGGGGTTCCATGGTATGCCGTGGACGTTTTTAGAGAGTTTGGTACCAAACCGTGAAATATGACGTGGAAGGTTTGGCTGCGGGTGGCACCGCGGCATGCCACGGCATTTCTTGAAACATGTCAATAATGCACATGCCTCCTGTTTTGTAATGAAGTTGCTCGTTAGTCTATTTTTTACTTGTTGTTTTGAGCGATGTAGATGGTTTTTTGTACCTGCCTCTCTCTGTCTCTTCTTTGTACCGTATGGGAGACTGGAACCACGGAAGCCGTGTTTAAGGAACGATGTGTACGGATTGAGGTGATGCTGCTATTCAATATAGCCTTATTAATAGGCGGTGGGTGGGTTGAACGGGTTGACTTTTTGCCGGTGTTGCAGCGTACCACTTTTCTTAGTAGTAGTAGCCTTGTTGGTCATGTATTGTATTTTTAGAAGTCATATGAGCGAATAAATGCTTGTACTAAAAAAAGTAAATATGATTTTTTTATACTGATAGTCTGTAACTTAAACTCACCTTAAACCTCGGACAAGTCATGAGCTGGTTCATCTGCATGGTAAGCTGTTCAACCGATTTGTAGATAATGTCAATGCTTTTCCATTACATACATACACTCGTATACATTCGCACTTGTCCCGGGGGCCGGGTTTTTTCAACTGCTCATCTTACATGCATACGTTGCCGAGAAAGAGTTACAATCAGCTGAGTGCATGAGCTACGATCACAATCTCCGCGGGTGAGCTATCGGCGATAGCTCATCTGCACATGTTTTGAAGGCTTGCGCTATGGGCGGAAGATCATCTTCACATGTTTTAAAGGCTTGAGCTATAGTCGGTAGCCTATCTGCACATGTTTTGAAGGCTTGAGCTATAAACGATAACTGATCGACACACGTTTGCCCAAGGTGAGCTGTAGGAGCTACATGAGCTAGCTCGTCCGCCTCTGAGGTGAGCTATAGGAGCTACATGAACAACACATGTTTTGAAAGCTTCAGCTATAGGCGGTAGCTCATCTGCACATGTTTTTAAAGCTTGAGCTATACACGATACATGAGGTAGCTCCACATCTGTCCGAGGTGTGCAAGCTTCACACAACTCAAGGCCAATCGCACATACCTGGTACCAGGTATGTTGTTTTTACAATGCTCTCAAACCTGTGTAGAGTTGTACAGCATTTTTCGAAGATTATAAAATACGTCAGCTGCGAGTTCGACTCATTAAAAGGTTGATACTCAGTTTTGGAAGCTTATGTTACCGGTTGCAGCTGATTTCCTGCCCCTATATATCCAATATTGACGCTGAGTTGTTTGGACTGCCGCAAAATTCGAAACTGTTCCCACGAGTGAGCGGCTATTGCCACGAGCCAGCCGCTGTTGCCGTGGATATTTATCATATAGCCGTCGGAAAACAATCATGACTTTATCGATGATTTCCTGGCCCATAATGATGGATGGGTTTGTTGTCTGGGCTTCGGTGTAGGAAGCTACATAATATAAAATACAGGAAAAATAGCGTCCGACAAACAAGCTGTATAAGTTAGTCTATAATTGGAGTGACACAGATACAGGAACTGAGAACTGTCACTCGGCATTGCCTCTTCCCTGCACCACTTGACGTGGCCCCGATCCTTTTCGTAACAAGATCGAATGATTCATTTACGTCAACTTGCGTGAACGAACTCATACGACTTGGCACGAGGGTAAGGTTTCGTATCCGGAGCATGAATGCTGGCAGGCACCCATGCGGAGCCCTTGTATGTATTGTAGGGTATTTTTCGCCCTCTGCTCACAGCCATCCTCAGCGTTTCTTAGACGTTTTATGGCTTTGCCCGTGCTCGCGCGAGATGAGACTCGCCTGACAGGACGAACCGGTCTCAACATGTTCACCGACTTCGACGGTTTCGGGGGTGGCCTCAGGCGTGCTTGCGCGGTGCTTGGGGTGTGAGTACTTCCGCTTGGAGTAAGATCAGTTGAATTGTCGATAGAGTTGATTGAAACGGTCTCCGTGCCCTTGCTGTCGGAAGCAGAGTGAACGATACAGCACTTGACTTACCAGAGTCTCCTAGAAAACGTTTAGGTTGGTGACCTGCTTTTGCCCCGTCAGGCCTACCTCTGGCCTGTCAAGGCTTTTTCTGAAAAATATTTTTTTCCTGAGCATTGGAATGTCGTCAACGGCTTTCCACGAAAGGCAAACCTGTCATCAGCTAAGATTTATGCTCGCTCGTTACGGTCAAAGTAGATTATTCACGATACCAGCACCTAGGTTGGACGTCTTCCCCTCTGGCTGGAACGGTAGAACCCTCATCATTCGCGGCTTTCGACCTATGAAGGCGGTATAGGTTTAGGGAGTATGGGCTTGATTGGCCGATCTCATGTTCCGCCGTTGCTTGTGCTATAAATCATAGGCGTCCGAGAAGCAAGGGTCAGAATTACGATTCGGCCTTTTTTACGTGCAAAAGCAAAAGTTTAGTCCAAAGACGTAGAGGTTCGTAGTATTGCATATGGTCGCGAAACGAATGTCACGACCCTCTTTGGCTGCTGTGCACGCTGGGCGACCAGACTCTGTAGGACAGAGAGGACGAACTCATTTGATTTTATCACAACGAACGAGGCTACGCCGCGGGACAAGCGAGACAGGGATGGATGTACAAACGGTGTTTACAAAGCCAATTTTGTACGCACCGCGGTAGTATCACATCCACGTGGTATAAATGAGTTCTTTAGC
Source organism: Postelsia palmaeformis (assembly GCA_037834295.1). NCBI lineage: Eukaryota > Phaeophyceae > Laminariales > Laminariaceae > Postelsia > Postelsia palmaeformis. Next base: position 7,089 of record JBBMHQ010058521.1, read on the forward strand.
CTCCAATGCGAGTAGTGTTTGCTACGTAATTTTTTCGGCCCACACCTTATCTAAAGGCGTCGACGGCAGAATTTGAAGGCATGAAGAGCGAGGTCCGTCGTTGGAATGTCGCCCCGATCACCCGAATAGTAGAGAAAAGAAAAAATCATGTTCAAGAGCCTGTAAAACTCACTCACTCAAGAAACACCCAGGAAGGAACGATGCAAGCAATGCAAACGTTCTATACCGGGTCGAGTATAGAAACGTCGGAGCCAAAACTTTGATGCTTACAGTCTCATCGAGGTTCCTGACTTACTCGTAAAAAGAGATAAGTCAGGTTTAGTAAGGGAGAGTGTCATGGATATCCAGTTTTTAGCCTTGACGTTAAGTGGCGTTTGTTACATAACTCTTTCATACTAATGCATCCCCGCATGTATCGTGGAGTTTTGACTGTGTTGTGAAGGCGTTTTATACTATTGCCAAAAAAAAAGAAAACTTATGAACAAGTACATGTATGCCTGTATGTGCGCGTCAGTAGGGAGTGCCCCTGGGAAGTGAATATTCCCATGGTGGGCTATCGATGCACTCCGATTGGTTTCTTTGTTTCCAGCCTTTTATTTTGTGCACCAAAAACGTTTTTTTGGAATGACCCCCATTGGTGGTATTGTTGTACTCGTACGGGGGGGGGACAGAACAAAAGACTCAAATTTGTGGGGATAAAGAGGGAAATACTTTCGTTTTTGTATGTGCGCTAGGTCCTCCCTAGTGTGGCCCCTCGTAAGCACAGCCTCGAGTTGTAAACCCGTACGTATTGAGCCATTATGGGCATGCGCGAGAATCCGGCGGGCGTCAGCCCGTCGCTGCGGAACCCGCACTTGTATTTGTTTTTTCCACCGTCGTAGATTCCATACCGGTATGCACGAACCACGTGCACGCAAGATACATGCTATAAAATATCAACACCAAGCATATTCACAACAAGCTTCACGGATGAGGCGGCTGGGGGAGGGTCGAGGAACGGTCCCGACTAGTGCCCCACCCAGCTGGGGATTCCCGTTCGTTCGTGTCAGTTGGTTACTTTCTCAACAAGACCGTCAGAAAACACAGCGAAGTTGGACGATTCTTCGTGGGTTTGATATGAAGCCCAATCAATCGCCATCCCTTCGTGCCACATTGTCCATTGACCTATGAGTCCCAGCCCTTGGTCCATGACTTCATAATTTTCAGGATGCTTTCGCACGTGCTTTTTTAGCATCCACATATGAAATCACACAAATCACCCTGGTCGACATTTTGTTCGAAGTACACGGAGTACAAGTGGCTCGGACTAAACCGAACAGCAGCAGGCAGTGCGAGTTCGCGTTCATTGAGTATTCAGTACCAACTGCAGCATAACGGAGGGTTATCGACCTTACCGAAACACGACCACACCACCGTACTGCTGTTCATAATACACACACCAGCAGCCCTAGGGTATTCGTAGATGAGGTGTTATATCGGCTGTGAACTAAGTGCACTCTGTGCGAGTCCATATCAGCACTTTTTACAGGCGAAGCGGCTGGAAGCTGTCTAGGGCACTGCGCTCGTCTCGCTCCGATTAATAGACCCTGCGAGCGAGCCAAGACGTTCTATACTTGACGGATATATGACTGAATGGCTTTGCCGGTAAAATGAAGGGCGTCAGTGAAACCTTGAACAAATATCTATGGACCCTGCGTGCAGAGCAACCCCTCTGCGCGCCGTTCGCAGGCAAACCCGTGAATTAAAAACTGCGTGCTCACTGCACCAAACGTTGGTTCGAAACCAGAACCTCGTGTGTTTCGTAGTTGCTTGGACGTACTGCAAAATCCCAAGCCGTTCGCAGGCAAACCCGTGAATTAAAAACTGCGTGCTCACTGCACCAAACGTTGGTTCGAAACCAGAACCTCGTGTGTTTCGTAGTTGCTTGGACGTACTGCAAAATCCCAAGCATGGTCAGTCCCCCACTGCGGCGTAATGGCCCATTCAAATTTCGACCATTGAAATACGTACAGATATGCATGCCACATTTCGAGAAGTTGTTCAACACCTAAAAACTCATCAAATCATGCAATACTTCCGACTGCGACAGCCAGGGGGTCATGCAGGGGAAGAAGGGGTAGCAAAAAACTTCAGTACCTCAAAACGCCACATCAAACTGCCATCGGCATCAAGCTTGACAACTTGGAAACCGTCACCGCCAGATCCCGCCAGGACCACAGACCCATCCGAGAACATGTCAGCAGCGCGCAGTATGTCGTCCCCATCGCCCGTCGTGTCATCCTGTCGGTAATCGGCGTAACATATGCGCATTTACGTAGTTTATGCGAAATTTGATCATACCGTGAAATTTGCTGCTGCGACCTTTGAATCATTGAAGGCCCTGGATTTGATTTTTTTAATATATCTCTCATTTATTCCCCATCGAACACGTTTTTCCTCTAGTTGTAACGCTGTCTCAGTCTATCGGCCACACAAAACGTTCGCAGATCGTCGGGCATAGGCAACGTTTTGTACAGGAGCGGCATCGATCCAACGAATTTCTTGACACGAAAGCTGTCTCTGAATCAAAAAAGAACTCGCCATCCCTTTGCCACACACAATGATGCTTTCATTTGGAAGTTTTTCGCGCTGCTGATACTGTTTCGAATCATATTCGAGTCGAGCCCGCCGAGCACGACTGATGAGCAAGCCTTCTCGGGCGTCGCGCTCGACTGTAAGCAGAGTCGTACGCCGCCACAGCAGAGTGTGGATGTGACACAGGAGCTGCGGAAGGTTGCACATTACTGTATTCGAGTTTTTTCTCAAATGATGCTGATACAGCAAAACTGCTGACTTCGTGCAATTGTAGGGCCTCAACACCTCGTGCAGACCGTAACAGGCACGTCTGTGCCGTGCTGTGTGTACTATGAAGGAGTATCCTTGCCAAAATAAATGAGTTGACCAATATTTCCAGAAGACGCAAGTACTTGGTACCATGGTTTCTGAACTGAGGGGAGCTTTTGAATCCAAAAAATATCTCCGGCAAACACGAATCTGCACTTCGACAACTCAGAGATTTGCCACTAAAAATCCCGTCGCGCGTCGTGCGCGTTGTGGCAGGTGCGCACATTTCAAATCACAGACCGATGTGTACTGTTCTGGAACAAAGTAGATAATTACGCAAGTAACCGCGTGCATATCACTAGTACACTATTCGTATCACAATCACAGCAACAATACTTCCAGTCCCATTTTCTACTAGAATTACTTCGCACATATTTTATACAAGGCGGCGTCGTTGACGCCCTAGTGCTGAACGACGCTGAGGCTACGGCCGACGGAAGAGCCAAACTTTTCTGCAAGCCGCGGTCAACCACATGTTGCGACGCCTATGGTACACGGTGATGAATATACCCCTGACGCACAGTTCGTAGTCCGGAGCTATTTTTCACGAGCCGGCGGAAGAACTGATTGCTAAACGAAATTCGTGACATAAAAGGAAGGTGCGAGCCGTGATAGCGGGGTAAGGGGACAGCCTTGTGCGGTAACGTTAACATAAGGTGAAGACCACGAGGGCGAAATAAAAAAAGCTTTCATCATACAGAATGAAACGTATTGGCATTTTTCATGCTTTCAAATAGTAGGGCATCTTTCATTAGCGACGAGCCGTCCCCATTTATCAGATATATCTTGAGTTGTGCGTTGAGACGAGGAAGGTTGTGAGGTGAGCAGTCAAATCAGTTGCTGGTCGTTGCGGCTGTGAAAGCTGAGGGACGGAATCTGACGTGACTTACACTCAACTTAGGTGTTGATCGATCTGCCACGAGAGACGCTGGTACAGGGTACAGCTGATGTTTGACCCTTGTCTGTGCTAGAAGATCAGCAACACACGAAGCTCCTAACCATCTCAGAATCCGCAAACACAAATCCAACAAACTCCGAATGCATACAAAATAGACCCCGCGCCAAGTGCATCACATGATTTCATGGAAAGGAGATGGAAAGGACATTGCACAATCGGGAAGCTAACAGTCACCATAATCGAAGGCAAACTACTTCTATAGGAATAAATACAGATCATAAACAGCGCTGAGTCGATATAAGCACACCGTCAATTTTTGATTGAATTATAACCGACCCAAGAAATTACAACATTCCGGATAATTGCGTGCGCGATCAGATTGGGATTTTTGGAGAAGCACCTTGCTGGGGATCTGTGGAAACAAATGTGAATCACATGAAACACTTGTTGCTAGACACGGGGTTCAAAATACAGCTGCGAATGTACATGAACAGGCGACTGGATTCCGTGTTTTTTAGCTGCTTCTGTTGAGTTTCGCCTGTAGCATTTGATCGCTAATACGCCGGGGGGAAAACCATTGAAGACCAAAACCACACGGCAATGTATATTACGATTTTTACTTTTCCAGGCACGTTTATGAGTGAACGATACATATTTCGAAGTAATCTGTGCGTTGACGGGTGGCACAAAAAATAATGAAAGACTACTCTTGCAATAAAGAAGTAAACATTAATAGTGGGTGGTTAACTCGATATCATGCATGGCCGTGGTCATACCATCAGAGACCGTCGCATCCCTTGAATGCCTGAATGGAGCACATCGAGTATTTGCGGACTAGGAAGACGTCGTCCATTGCCCCATCCGCCAAGCACGGTGAGGTGTCCCGCGAGTCACATGAAGGATTAACATTATATAAAAACCCACGCTAGAGGCGGGCGTGCATTTTGATTTTAATTCTAATGGCTCAACACGATTTCAGGGGTGGCTAATTCCAAAGACGGCACTGGGAGTACTCTGTAATTGCCTCTTGAGTGCCTTACCATGAACACAACGTTGCGCGATTGTTTTAATTTCGGGTGGTGAAGTTCCTCCACCTATTAACAATCATCTAACTAGACATCTATATGTGGATAAACGCCTAGCGGAAAAAAAGGGGACCCTCGCTGTCAAGCTCAAGCTGTTAGCGGCACGTTTTACGGTGACGTTTTACGGTGACGTTTTATACCGACGTTAAGCCAACCTACAACACCCAGCCACACATAAAGCACTAATTTTAACATAGTCGAGATATCTATTAATAGTAGACTACAACGAACTTCATTATTTACGTAGTGGGGAGGGGGCAGGAGGGTAGCGTGCTCATTTGTTGCTCGCGTAAGTAACTTTACAATTGCCCACGCATCCCTTCCTAGACGGAGCACCGTATCTATTCTTGATAGAGACGCCTATAACAACTAGTCGCTCAATACATTGTGTTTATTTGATACACATATTGTGTGTGTGCTTATATTATCCCCAACCTGTTTTTTCGCCTGTGGCCGCCACCTATATATCCCCTGGGATAACGATCGCTTTCTCGCTGCTATTGATGTATCAAGATCCTCCATGTCACATTCGTATAATTTTTTCATCTCCTTTCTCAACACACACAGTTCCTACTGGTGTATTTCACATTCCCCTACTATGTGAGTTCTACTTTGGATTGCTTTGCCAGTCGGACACATCTGGGCGACTATTTTTTCCTCTTCCCGGCTACTGCTATCCCTCTCCCTCTTTTCTGGCGGATCCTGGTCACCTATACGAAAGCTCGGTTTCAGCGTTTTCGCGGAGTCCATTGGGCCGTGCAAATACGTGTTCATTCCTATTTTTTCCCTCAATCCTAGTATATATCTCTTTGTTCTTTTCGAATTCCACCTTGTTACGTAGCGCCAGCTGTCCCCTTCTTTCTTAAATATCTCCTACTTCTGCTCTGTACTTCCCACACCTCCCGGCGGATATCACCTCTTCTTCGTTCCCCCCTTTATCCGTGCATACTATCTCGACTACGCTAGCCCACCTTGTTCCAGTAAACCATTTTGTTACTTTCTCCCATACAGCCCGATCAACTAAGGCTGGCAAACCTCTTTTTTTCATGTGTTTTACTTTTTATGACCATTTCGACTTTCTCATATCTCTGTTTCTCGTGAGTAGCTGACTTCTCAGCTACTCCCTGTCATTAGTACTGCATACTTATCAGTCGTACGTGAGCATCTTAAGATGATTTTTGCTGCTTCTGTGATATGTGCCGCTTCCCACTCTTTCACGAGTTTCGCGTTTCCCTTAAATACTTCTACTCCATATTTTAGCATTAGTAATATCACACTAGTCAGGAAACAATTTGTTCATCCTCCTGTTAGGGTGCCGAGTCTGTTAGGATCGCTTTCATCTTGCTTATGTGTGTTTCACCCTTTCCTAATATTTTTGCTTCATGTGTATTCCAAGAGCAATCTGTAAAGGTCTCTACGCTAAGGTGCGTTCCCTGCTCTGCGATCGGATATGAAGCTTCTCCCCACATCAAATCGAAATTTATCGGTTTTACCTTTTCTTCATTAAACAACTTTCAAAGTTCCAAGTGTGTTCTGCCGTCTGTATTTTCTGTTTCTGCAATCCTTCTGATGTTTCCGATGCCCACACGAAGTCCTCCCCAAGTATCAATCTCGACACCGTATGGTACCCTACCGTGATTCCCTACCGTGACTCCCTGCCTTCCTGATTCATCCTTCTCTTCACCTCTTGAGTGGGTACTCGTGTTTGCCACGGAGACAACGTAACAAGGATGATACGCATTCCTCATCCCCCGTGCGTCATGAATTCATTTGCTGGTTTTTTTCCCCAGCTGTCCTCCTATTCTCAATTTTAGCTCCTCATGTATTGACCTCTTCCCTTGAAAACTTACTCTTCAATCCTTTCGAATCACTGTCTTCCCTTTCTAATGCATCTGCGTTCGTCTCTGCCTACGCGTTGATTTCCTTCTCGAGATTTGCGTCAAACATTTCGTTAGCTGTCGGTGTTGCTACCTTACGGTAATGCTCTACTAACACTTACCTTTTTTACTTCGAACTACTAACTATTCTACTATTTTGTTGTTGAGGTAGCCATTCCCGTGTCTGCCTCTCCTGATTGCCTGCCCGGCATCCCTGTTGTCCCTACCCCCACCTGCTTCATCCCGTCCTCAAAGGCTTCATTCGTTTTTCCCACTACGTCTTTTCATATCCCTTTTCCCTTCATCTCAACCGTATTTTTTACACTATTTCTAGCTATATCATGTTCCTCCCGTTCTGTCGTGGGTTTACTCGACTTACTCATGGCGTGTGCATTTCTCCTTACTGTCATATTTACTGCTCCGTTGTATACTACCAACTTCTTCCTGTTTACGAATTTTGCTATGATTATCACCAACTGCTCCCATTCTACATTTATCCTCGCCCCTACGTCATCCCTCTCTATTCGTTCCTTTCTGTACCTATTTTTCCAACAGCTCGCCAACTTGCTCGGCACCTTGACCCAGCTGTTCTTGGAACTCTTCCTGTTTCCCTTTGTTTTTTTTTGTTTTTTTGCATCTATGCCATTCCCTACCGCGTCTTTATTTGACAACTCTTGTCCGTCGATCGTATGTCCATCCGACACAGTGATCGTCCGCTGCGCATAAATGTAGATATTTTTTTTTTACCGCTTCCATTTTCTACCGTTGCAAATATAGAGCTTTTGGCCTTTTTTGGCACTGTCAAGGTGATCCCGGTTTTGCCTTTTTTACCCTGTCGCTCAACGTCTTTATCTCGTCGTACTTAAGGGACTTAAAAACGTAAATCTTCCCTATCGTCACCTTGGCTATATCCCCATAATGTTCAATGTTGTAATTTATGTTGCTTGCCTTCCCAATTCTTGAATTTAACCCTGCCACTAGTACTACTCCTCCTTGCTCCTTGTTCTGTACATCTACTGCTACCTCTTCGAACGTTTTCTGTATATATTTGAACATAATATTTGACTCTTGGGGCATATAAATGGTTCCGAGGAACTACTATTTCCCTCCCCGCTGCCCTGGTATCTTGAATTATATGCGTTCTTCGAATGTGCTTCGTAAAGATACTGAAATATGTAAGTTTTCGCTTCGATCACCTCTTATGTGTCACACAGGTGATGTTTGATCAGGAGCCACACGCCCCCACCCTCCGATTGTTGGAAAAAATATGTTATTTCCTCTTCTTCCCTATCCACGCGTATTCTCCAGTTTTGCATCCTCTCTCCGACTCATCATGCTCCCACAAAACTTGAATATGCACTTTGTCTAGCTTGCGCTTTTGCTTACTTGTTCGGCAATTTGACCCTTTTCCGCTATTCTTCCGTAGCGAATCCACATACGTTCTAAAATTTTCGCGCTCTTGCGTGGCGAACCCATCCACGTTCCATGATTTTCGCGCTCTTCTGTGGCGAAGCCACATACGTTCCATGATCCCATTTCCCCCCCTTTTTTTCCAATCACTGGAGGCAGCTATTCATATGCGACTCCAGATCTAACCTGCATTACTTATGACTGGGGAGAGACCCTGAAAAAGACAGGAGAATAAACCAAAACACAAAAAACCAAATTCGGGGGTGTTGTTTTAAACTACCAATCAATCTATGTTCGTTTACCTCCCCTAAAAAAAAAGGCCTCTCTCCAGAAGATTACCCAACCCCCCAGACGTCATACCCACCCACCACCATACGTTAACTATCTCCTTTATATTGTTAACCCCCTTTGGATATGTATATGAACACCTCGATGATGTAGGCGGGGTGTTATGGAAATGTTAGCACATGACCATGTATGAGTCAATGTTCAGTAGCACTGCACTGTATCGTAGATCGTAG
>JBBMHQ010058532.1:0-26495 GCA_037834295.1 Postelsia palmaeformis
CCCCCCCCCCCCCCCGTTAGACCCCTGGCGCGCCTGGCCTTGCTCTCGGCGTGGAAGAGGTGGAAGTACACCGAAACGCCGCAACAACCGCGGCCGTCACCAGCGCCCCAGCCTCGGCCACAGGGGACCAGGCAACAACGGCACAGTGCTAGCCGGGACCACGACTACTACGACAATTGGGCTCATTTTTCGCCGTCGACCTCGACCCCCGCCGCCCCCGCCGTCCCAGACGAAAAATGCCTCCCCTTGAATGTTTCTACTACCCGAGCCGTCGGTAGTGGTGAAACCGACCGCGCGAACAGGAGCAAGACGTCGGACGGCGACATCGACTCCGTTTCGAGAACCGACAGCCTATGCCGTGCTGACGGCGTAGAGATGCGGCTCGCCCAAGCCTTGGACGATGCTTCTTCCGGCGAAAAAACTTCTGGCGGTGGACCAATAACGGGTTTCCATAATTTCTCCAGGCGTGTTTCTGCTAGGGGGCAAGGGGTGATGGAGCCGAACACCCCCGCCGCTGAGGAAACGGAGTGGGTGGAAGCCCCGTTCACCGCTGATGAGAGGTGTGAGCAGGACGAGGGGCACAAGGGAGCCACGGAAGTAAGCGAGCTGCTGGCTGGGTGCGGGGGCGAGGAGGGACTGTCAACGGGGGGCGACAAGGAGACATTGTGGCGGCAGCGGCAGGCGCTTCTGCGTAAGTAGCGGCTCAGTTCCAGGGCCTATTTTAACGCAACGGAAAAATCGTGGAGTGGACGGTAGCTATCAAGATTTTCCATTGTTTTGATATTTTATTGCCACATACGACGTAACATTATCTCTCTTAGTCGATACTCGGGGGGGGAGGTGGGAGGGGAGTATGAAGGCCTGTTTGCGCCCCTTGACATCCCACCCACCTGATCACCTGCGACCCAGGAACCAACGGGCTGTCCTGTCGGTGCGATTTCGCTTGGTTTAAGTTTGTATTTTCCCCTGTTTCTTGTTTTCCTTGCGCTCCGGGCGTGTTGGGGCCTGGCTCATTATAATCATGGGCTTGACCGTTTCCATTAGTTCATGCGACAAACAGCAACTGCTGTACGCCGGAAATACACCCCTCTTCCATACCTCTTGGGCTGTGTACGCCATGTCGGTGTCCAACTCCTGAACGCACTTAAACCAAAACGCCTCTCTCATTCTCGTTGGGTGGCGAACACGCAAAACTTAACAACGGCGTGAAGCAGTCTCATTCGTCGACGGATTCCCCCAGGCGGGCGGTCCAGGCGAAGAGACCGCCCCCGCCGCTGATCGCGAAACGGAACATCCCGGGGGGCGAGGGGTGGACAAACGATTCCTTGTGCAGGGCGCAAGGGTGTGGGACGGAGAAACGGGACGGGTGTTGCCACGGGAAAACCAAGGCGCGAATGGGACAATAGAGGACGGAGGCGACGGTGGCGACGGTGGCGACGGTGGCGACGGGCACGGGCAGCAGGAGAACGACCGAGGAAGTAATGAGAGGCAGGAGCGGACGGTCGCTACCGAGACGCCGGCTGAGGGCAACGTGGAACAGGTAGGTGTGCGGGGTGGGGCATACATATGGGGGGCGGTGGAACTTGTCTTCTATTATGTACTCTGTTGTAAGGGGTAGCACGCTCTCGTAGTATATATATAGCACTCTCGTTGTACGGCCGCAACCCTCTCGTGCGCATTGAGTGCGGGGGCGTGGTTTTCCGCCGGCTTACTCACGCCGTCTTTTGTCGTCCTCATGTCAAATAGTTTTTCATCAAGGCTGTTCACGGGAGGCGAGTCAAAGCTCGCGAGAGAGGTCGGGTGAGGTCGGGTCGGGTGACGGTGAGAGTAACGCGACCCGACCCGTGCAAGTTTGAGAGACTCGGCCCGTGAAATAACTGACCCGACCCCACCCTATCCGGCACGTGATATTCCGAGAACGTCCAGTCATGACCCGTGAAGAGCCTTGCGTTTCATGTACCGCCCCCGTGGCACCCCGTTGCTTTGCATGCGGTGGCGTGCCAAGATGTACATTTTTGCATGCGATGGAGGCGACGATTAGTGAATTTCTCACAGCAGTAGACAGTCTGGCCGATCACACAGTCGCTTGCGCCCTCTCAATTAGTCGTGCGCAACTAAACACCTCGTGTGCTGCCATGCTTCCTGCTCCCGGGACCAACCCCCTGGGTACGATGCTCCACCGGCCCCCTGTCCCCATCCGTACCACGCCAGCCCCCGCACCCGAGGGCCCCACCGGAAAACCCCGAGAGCGCGCGGGACTATCAGCCTGCTGCTATTCTGCCTCCTCCGCCTCCGCCCCCCGATGAGCTCGTTTTCGCGGGGAGCCCGGGGAGCAACATGACCCCCTGCAGCCGGCGCTCGCGCAATTCGATGCGACGTCAAACGTTCTCCTCGTCTTCCACCGAGGACGGGGGCGGCTTGGATTCGCCGTATGCATCCCCACCACCACGATTCCGGCGCGGGGTGGGGAGTAAAGACGTTCGTTTTTCTCCCGATGCGCACCCTCCGCACGTTGGTGGTGGTGGTGGGGGGGGTGGTGGTGGTGATGCGCCGCGGGTGGCAAGGGCCTGGTCACCACCCTCGCCCCCAAATTACGAGTACGGCCTTCTTTTTAACGGTGGCAGCGTTGAGGGCGTTGGTGGGGGGGGGGGTGAGCGCTCGCCCGAGCGACATCGCGCTCCGCCAAGGGCACGGCGGCAGACGGGGCCTGAGAGGAGCGTTGCTGAGGTTAACGGTGGCGTGCGCTTTATGGCAGGTAGGAGGGGAGAGAAACAAAAACAAGATACCGGACCAGACTAGACCACACCAGACCAGACGTGAGTCTCTACGTAGGCGGCACGGGGGGGGCGGGCGGGCGGACGGACGATGGCGGATCTAACATCGGGGGTTTTCGGTAGGAAGGCCTCCCCTCCCGCGACGAACGCAAAGCCCAGCGTTTTTTTTTCCCCCTCTCGGCGCAGTCCGGACTATTTTTGTTTTCAGCAGGGGGGGTTGCTATGGTGCTGCTGTAGCTGCCAGGATACTGGCAAGAGTAGGCGTTAGAGTGCGCTTGCACCAACATGCCTGCGTATGCTAAAATTCCGACATCCGCCTTCCCCCCCCCCCCGCGTCACAATCTCTCCTGCCCCTCCCACGACATTCCTGCTCATGCTGAAACCGTCATTTCATGCTCTGTCTCGAAAGGGATGCGTGGTCATTGCTCAAACGACTAAGGCAAACAACAAATTAGCACGCCCCACCGCCGCTACCACCCAACCCACGCACCCCCCACCGCCACTCGCCCCGCCTCCCCCTCCCTGTTTTTTTTGTGTCAGGCGAACGCAACTCCACTCCTTGGCGACCCCCCGGTAGTCCCCGTCGTACCGCCTCGGCGGCTGTAGCAACTCCCCCCTCACCATCACTGCCACCGGTACGGCCACCGCTGCACCCCTCCCCCCGGGGTGCGGGGTCGAGGGGAGACGAGGAGAGGCTCGCGGGGGACTTCCAAGTAGGCGGGAGGGGAGGTGGAGGCGGGGGAAAAGGGGGGGGCAGGAGAAGAGAGTTGCCTGACTCGGGAGGGGCGTACGGAAAGTGGGTGGCAGGATCGAGGTCAGCGCGAGAAGTTGAATTAGTTCACTCGGAATGCTGGTTCTCGTAAATTATTGTACACATACTCATAGGCGTAGCGAGGAGAGGTAAACTTGTGTAATGTCTTTTCTGGTGTCAGTTCTCATTTTTGTGTTAGAGGTGGGAGCACTCTCCGGCCAAGCATGCTCTGTTTGACGGGAGCTCCTCAGTTGACGAAGTACGACCCAGTACCGTTTTGTCTTAGCAACACCTTTAGCAGCACAACGTAGACTAGAGTGTTTGCTCGTCGGGTCTCCGTTTCATCTTTGCCCAAAGTCTGGTTTTGGGTCAGGTGCTACTGTTCCTTAAGGTCGAGAGGCCCTGGGCGAAATCCGAGTGCAAAGCATGCGTCTGCTATACCTGAACGCGGTCTTGCTATGCACACGTGCTTTTGGGGGCCGGCCATTCGTTGGCCCTGCTAAATGTTTCACACCTCGGATAACGTGACACTAAACGTTTTATGTGAATGTTAGGCGTCAGCGAAAAAAAACCGTAACGTACGTTACTACGTTAGCTACTTTCTGGATTTTGTGATAACATAGTGTTAGTGTGTTACGATATTGGCGGGCGATCGCGTAACATTAACACTATGTTCGAGTGTTACCTTGATCCCGTACTGGCCGCAGTATATTTGTTACAGTGTTAGGGTATGCAGCCCATAGCGAGTAACACTATGTTAGCGTGTTAGCAGAGTTCCTTATGCCTACCGTAACACACGTTGAAGGGATAACGCACACGGCCATTTAAACGTTAACACTATATTACCGTGCTAGCGACATCAGCCAATTGCGAGTAACATTATGTTATTGTGTAAGCGGGATTCTTACTTGCTACCGTAATACCCTCTATTAATAGGCGGATAACGTACACGGTCGAAAAAACGTGTACGTACCACTATCTACGTTAAGTGTGTTGGTAAAATTACTAGTGGCTATCGTAGCACACGTTAGAGAGATGACGACGTATATGGCCAATACAACGTTAACATTATGTTACCGTATCAGCCGCATGAGCAGTCCGTATCGAGCGACGTTATGTGAGGGTGTTGACGGAATCTTGCTACCATAACATGCTCTATAAATGTGTAGCTCGTATGCAATGTATGTAGTGACACAAGTTAGCAGACAACGCACACCCCCAATCTCACATCAACCATGTTACTGCCATGTTAGCTTGTACGTGCGAGAGTGCAGATTACGTTATAGATGGATAACGTAGATAAGTTTATAGATGGATAACGTACTGGCGGGGTTTCCAGAAAAAAATGAGGCGTTGTTTTTCGGGGAACCCTCGTGAATATCCCCTGTTTAGGCTTTTGGAATATTGAGGCGTTTCTTTACCGGGGATGTCATGCTGACTTCCCCCCCGGGGATTTTTGTAGGTACCCTCTACTGGGATGTCGTCGGAAATAGATAACGCGGCTACGTTATGTTACTTCCACAAGCCGCTTTACCACTAACACAGGTAACACATATTAGATCTCGGGAAGATCTTAAGGGTAACGTAGTAAGACAACGTTAGAACAACTTCGACCCAACGGTAACTCAGTAGCGTAGTGTTAGACCCTAAATGATTTTTATGCTAACACGGCAACGTAATGTGACCGTCAGATCTTTACTGACGGTAACACCGTAACATGATGTTTCGGAGACCTGCGCATTCAGGCTAACATCCTAACATAGTGTTACGTATGGGCCGGCTGAGACTGCAACGCACCTCACGCACGTTAAGTGTTACGTTATCCGGCTCTAAGGCAATCAGATGAGGGGTCCAGATAACGTAGTGCTAGTAGTGCTGGCGTTACCTTACGTTACTGTGTTATCTATAACACTATGTTAGCGCTGGCGAACATCGTAACGTTATGTTACGGTGTTGTGTATAACACTCCTCCTAAGGGTAACACTATGTTAGTGTTTCATGTCTAACGCTGCGTCGACACTAACTTTAGGTTATCGTGTTAGTAAATACGCGGATATCGATCTGGGCGTGTTAGAGTGATAACGTACGTGTCTGGTCAAAGCCTAACACTGTGTTACGGTGTTGGTTGAACGACTGAGCACGGCGTAACATAATGTTACCGCACCAAGGCTGGACGAGATCGAGCAGTAGCATAACATTGAGGCGTGTGCGCGTTCTTGGGTTAACAGTTAACACTGTGTCACCACGTCACCGTGATCGCTCCTCCAGTGTTAACACTATGTTGGTTCGTCACCACGCTCGTGTGTTAGGCCCCATAACGTAGATAAGTGCTACAAGAGTGTTACGTTATCCGAGGTGTGAAATGTTTTCGTTTTCGTTCACGCTTGGATGCTGCAGCCGCCGCCGCCGCCACCACTACGCTGCCGGTCCGTTTCGCAACCCCCGTTCATTTTCTCACGCGCGACGCGTCACCCCCCCCATACCGCAACCCTCGCCCTTCCTTCTTCTTCTTCTTCTTCTTCTCCTTCTTCTCCTTCTTCTTCTTCTTCTTCTTCTTCTTCTCCTTCTTCCGTTTTTATTGCGTCGGCTGTGCACTGCACTGCCGCGCCCCCTCGGTAAAAGCAGAGGCGCGGAGAAGGTGTTCGAGTCGACGCCGACACCCACCGCCGCGCCCCTCCCCGGTCCCGGGCGCACGCGGCCGACGTACCTCGCCCCGACCGCAAGCTCCCGCCACAAGAGGAGATCAGCCAATCCCTTCAGGGTGGAGGTGACATAATGTTTTTGCTGGTTGTACATGTAACCGGGACCAAAGCGTTATTCTACCGTGATCGTGTTCCTCACGCTACGGTAGCAGGTAGACGTAGCCCCCCCGCGGTTTTCGAGCGCAGGTCAAGCCTCCTTTTTTTCTCTTCGACCGTGGGAGTTCGTGGGAACGTCTCGTTTCGAACGAGCCGTCGCCAGTCTGTTTCAAGTACAGGCGACGTTAGTGTTTTCTGTTGAAGAGCACCCTTCCTTCCGAAGCCAACAGATGCGCCCCGAGCTCTCGTCGCAGGTGCATACTAAACAGGGGTGTGGGGATAATACCCACCCCCCCCGCCTGGTCGGTGAAAACCCGACATGCTCCGTCCCGGCATTGTAGGGATGCGAGGGTCTATGGTCATACGACTACGGCCATGCATGAGATCGAGTACATATCTCCTATCGAGTACACCCCCCCCCCGCCCCCCTCGCGCGCGCGTTTGCTCAAGCCTCTCCCCATCCCGACCACAATACCCCATCGCCTGCGTATCACAGATTTCGCTTTCGCCTGATCTGAGCTGCGGTTCCGTGGCGCAGCGGAAGCTGAAGAACGACTTTCTGAACAACCCCACCAAAATGATGCGCAAGGGAAACGCATTTTATCTCGTAAACACCAAGTTCGAGGATGCTAACCAGGGTCTGCCGACGACTCCCTACGAGATTATCCGGATCGACCGCGACAGTGGGGAGTACGATTGCCCCCAAGACGAGTAATCATCCGGGCGATGATTTTCTCGGCGCTGAGTAACGTCACCCCCAAACACGAGCAAGAGAAAATACGTGTTATTTTGAAGCAGTGAGAGGGCGATAAGCGCTGCAGCGGCAAATCTGCAAGCCTCGAGCGACGACGAAAACCGCAGGTTTTGCGTATGTCGTCGTCTGCAGTGGATTTGTCGAGCTTTCCCAGGGCGCTCCTACTCGTTGAATCGTGTCATAATTGGTATCATAGCTGCAAGTACGTGGCACGCTACAGTTGTCGAAAACTATGTGAACGGGGATGGCTGATCGCCGAAATGCGAAATGTTCTCTTCTAATGATGTTATCGTTATTCGTTTGAAAATGAAACTAAGCCGAAGTATCACTACTGCCATGGTTGGAGGTAAACGTGACGTATCTCTTAATGTTGACTAAAGGGGTGTGTGCTCCGGATATATCAATGTTTGATGTCAAAAGCACACGTGGGTCTGCAGGTGGGGAGCGGCATGCTTGCAGGCCAGCCAAAAACGTACCTTCTTGGGGGCCGAGGCCTGATCATGCTTACCAGATCCATTCAGCACGTATCAGAAGTATCCGATATCACCGACCGTCTAGCGGTTGAAGGCAATATCACCCCTCTCCTATGTTTTGCGCTACAAGTATCTGGCATCGATTTATAGTTTGAACACTGCGTTCGCATCCCCTGATACTAGATACGCTCATGTATACGGTGCCTAAGGGCTATCATCAGGTATACACACAAGTTAATTACTGCTGTACAGACAGGCATTTCTTCACTCGAACCGTAGCATGTTACCTAGAGGCAATAGGGAGTGAAGAACGTCAATGACTGAGACATACATAACATCACTATGTTTCCGCCATTCATATCGGACTTTACCCACCAACCTAGCCGAGCCTTACAAGGATGCCGGCCCTAGGCTCCTGGTGAGCTCGGGGGTGTTGGTGACTCGCGTTCCTCGCGGGAGCACCATGCTCTACGTCCTGGGCCTACTGATGTATAATTCCGGTGGCGCCAAAACGCACGCTATGGTTGGCAGAGCATCTACTGTTGATGAGGCTCCTCGTGTGTCGAGCTTCATCTCTCAACCAAACCAGCGTGATGAGGTTGTAAAAGAAAAAAGTTTTAATCGTTCAAGCCTCGCCCGTTTTTGCCTCACTCAACCTCAGTCTGTGGTTTACCACGAAGAAAGTATAGTAATAAACCAATATCGATGTCGCTCCAACGATCCTAGCTTTAGGTGTCTGGACAGTCAGGAACACTTCGGCGAAAACTGCTCGTAATATACCACTGTCGTAGCACTTTTCTTTGTCATATAGTTCTTCTGAGGTCTCTTAACC
Source organism: Postelsia palmaeformis (assembly GCA_037834295.1). Classification (NCBI taxonomy): domain Eukaryota; class Phaeophyceae; order Laminariales; family Laminariaceae; genus Postelsia; species Postelsia palmaeformis. The sequence goes on from JBBMHQ010058532.1 coordinate 8,383, forward strand.
GCGTTAAGGAGGTCAGTCGTATGTCCGAGAACAGTTATTAATAGCTGTACCGTGAACGCAGCTTATCTAGTCTGTCGCCGGATATATTTCCTACCCCAAGCATTTGATATGGTCGGCATTTGCGCTCGGTGTAACGTAATATTAGAACAAGGTCCCCATTTTAACGTTGTTGCTGCATTCGTGGTGCCGAGCCTCCTCTGATGGGTTAGACAAGACACAGCCCTTGGTTCGACTTAGGGAAGGTGATGACCGCTTGGGGCTTGACTGAAATGGTCAAGCGCATTAAGGTGTTGTCATTCACCTGAAAGTGTTCTTCTCGGTTGTGCTCCCACACATAGAGCCGCAACCGACTGCAGTGTCTGCACAAACTCGTATTCATGCCGTCCCTGTCGCACAAACCGGCACTCCTCAAGCGACGCGTGTTTCGCACGGCAGCCACACTACAGAACCGCGATATCAAGTACGGCTGGGGCATCGAAGCTCTCACCTTTTTCACGGGGGGGTACGCCCTAGAGCATGTATTGCACCAAGGAGGAGGAGCAGCACATGCTGCACCCGGGAGAGACACGCTCAGTGGTGCGCCACTCCTACTGTTTCATGGTCAAGTGTCCTACGGCGGATGTGTCTATACACGCACGATGATGATCTGGTGGGGCGAATCAGGAGTCTGTCGTACTCGTAGTACGGTAGTGTATACTTAAATAATCAATGCAACACCATAGGTAACGATGCGGTGAACGTTCCTAATAAGTTACAATAATTTTACAAGGTAGAGAGTAATGCATGAAACAGTAAGGACCCCGGTAGACACATACAACATGCCCGTAGCATGGACATTTTTGTATCGGATGATTATGACGAACGCGAGGTCTAACTCGATCACTCCCCTCTACCCATCTTCTCTCCTTTTCTCCCCTCTCCTCCCCCCTTGATCTCTGAGATCTGTTATAGATATATTATTTCCACAATGACCACATAAGCGCCAATTTTCAAACCATATATTTCATTTGTCATCACAAGTGATTTCCACAGACACTCCAGCGTCACCTTTGCCATCTCTTTTCACAGAGACAGCCTAAACACATGCATCATTCGTTCGAAGGGTTAGAGTCAGAACATATATTGTTTAGGTCAATCCAAACTACCCCGGTAGCTACCTCTAGCTGTCCGTCGGCTTTTTGTTTTGTAGCGAACAAAGTTAGAAACGATACTGGCATGTTGGGTGTGTTCGGACGTTAAGCTTTCGCTCGTGAAACCACGTAGCCAAGCCGCAATGCATGTTGTTGTACCCTAACCCTAACCCTAAGTTGGAGTCATGTTCGACCTGCTACCTATCTACCAGCGACATAGAGGACCATACCCGACACTACTGTACTCCCAAGCTGAGATTTATACTGAGGTGGATTCAAAACAAAAGGGTGAAAGACTCCAAGAAAACTCGGGAGGTTCACCGGTAGTGACTATGCAAACTCGTGGGAAAATATAGGGAAGCTCGGTTTACTCCATGGAACTCGGTGGAAGTCTGCCAATGGAATACCAGGTATATGGAAGGCATTGAAAGAAGATGGAAGCCAGCAGTGGTGGAAATGAGTGAAGTCGGTGGACTCTGGTGGAAGCTATCGAAAGGGTGCGATATTTGTGCAAGTGAGTGGATGTATATCCGTGTACGTGGGAGATGGTGTACGTGTGTACTTAATACCATCGGGGAAGCTTCCTGTGCTTCAAGAGATGGATTCTTTCACTACCGCCAACAATACAAATTGCAATTGCCATTAGCGTAGATAGAAGCTCCCATCTACCTACATCCACGTCCATCGACTCTCACGGGGGCAGTAGATATATTTTCGTGGGAGCTTCCGGCCGCTTTGATATAGCGTGCAACAGTTTACTCGTAGACCCAAACCGTATAATGATGTCATGGACCCCTTCTGTTGAGGGAAGCAATGTCACGGTACAAAAGTGTGTTGCCTCTACCAAGACACATGAGAGGTTCGTGTACGCATATCGACCAAACTTACATGAGGTGTTTTACGACAGAGGTCCACTTTGCAATTTCTGGGGCTCCTCACATAGGGAGCTTTATACCTGACCCGAAAACTGTCTTCATCCAAACACAAATTGTATCCCGATATATATTTTGATATCCTCAGTACTCCAACATCTCGTGTTCCGAAACAAGATCGGCATGCCGACGACTTCGGGTGAAGGAACCTCGTCAATCGGAATCACGCCTACAGCGGAAATGTGCTACCGCTACTACTGTAGAGTGCGTCACTAACCCTAGCCCTAAAACCACTAGATACACTTGTAGAACATAATAGAAGTGTGCTACTGTCAGTAGTATGTATACCATTCTACTCCTCACCCTACGTAGTGACTCACTCGAGGAGCTTGGCCGGTCATGGTATACTGAGCTACATCGTGCAAAATATACCGTAGAACTGTACCAACCTTAAAGATTGGAGCTGAGGGAAGCATGGTAGAAACTTGCAAGTTGGCGTGGGATCGCCCGGGAACGATGTATGCAGAAGGAATCTAACGGAAATAATTATCTCGTCCATATGAGTAGATGGATTATTTTCTGTTGCACTTTCGATGAAATTTCATGAAATCACGTACACGAACCTTCATGGGCAAACGAGGATCAATCGCGGATTCCCTCGCCACGGTCTTGAAGCGCCAGCCCGTGTCTTACCAAAAAAAAGAAAACATGTGGTCCGGCCTCTTGTATATATGGAAGGCGGATTTGCTGATAGTTGCCTGTTTCGCTGCGCAGATAAGCACGTAGCAGGGTTGTACTTCCCTGCAGTCGAACAAACAAACAACGCCCGTTGTAGGGACTGTTCCGCGAGTTTTAGTGCAGCTCGGTGTGTTTTTTCTCGTTTCGACGGATCAGCAACATATTCGGTCTTTGTTCTGATAGTCATTCATGTCTACGGGGACTAGAGGTGTCTATTGTGAGGGAGGAGGCGAGAAGGCTAATTCAACATAGTTTCGAAAACACAATGCCCCTGAACAATATCATACGCAGCAGCAAGTTCAGGTTGAGTCAACAAAAAGTGGGTCACCCCCTCTTCTTCATCCCCCCCGTCGAATCAATCTCCGGCTCTTGGTTCCATACCTTTTTTGACATCGCACGCTCCATCCATAATTGTCACTGAATTAAAATACCTCCATCGAACAACCAACGCTGTCGGTCAGTCCTCCTTCTCACAGCAAAGTACATACCACAGTGTTTGTCGCGCATTTAAGTTGTACTCCGTCCTGGCCCTCGCGCCAGTCCCCAAGCTGCCGAAAAAAATCAGGAGGCCAGCCTGCACTAGTAGTGGATTAGAGTAAAGCCGACCGATCAACACGATTGATAACGGAAAAAGACATGAGCTGAACACATTTTAAAGTGCCGTCGGAGTCGGCACCAATTACTGGCAATACGTCCGTGGCATAGCTGGACCTATATGGGCGGAGTCAACCCTCCGGGGAGGAGGAACGGGATGATGTCCGACTCCCCCATTGTTTCTCGACAAGTATGTAGTAGCTTGATGAATGGTGTAGTCATCCCAGACCAGCAGCGTATCAGAAGAACACGAGCCACCACGGCAACCCCCCCTCCGGCGCGGTGGGCGTTGGGCGTCGAAATACTATGGAATACCTGCTACGTGGGCCACACCTTGGGATTCAGGGCGTCCGTAACACCTGTGGGTTCGAGGCGCCCTTTAGCCCTTCTAGGAAGAACACTCGCTCGTGCTGTGCGGTTTGGCATCGATTGGAGTTTGAGCGTATCCATAAAGCGGAAAAGAGGTGGGGTCCGACCGCTGTTAATAGTATTGCAGTGATACACAATTTGTGTTTGCCGTCTGTGTTGACACCTCATTTTTGGGGTGTTTTCCCGGCGGTGATGGGTCGTGATCTGTTTGGTTTTGATTATCTCTCAGGCGTAGCACTCTAGGCCGTAAGGTAGGCAACGCAATCCCGGTGATGCCATGACGTTTGACATCCAAAACCGAGCATATGCCACCCAGTACGTGCTGTGGATGTGTTTGCTATTGATATCGGCTGTACATGCGCGAAGCACGAAACTGGCAAAACAAACACCGCAACCTGGTACATTGTACGCACCTACATATACGCCGAACATAAAGATATGTTTTTGTTGTTTGCTCTGTTAATTTGTTTCGGGCATTTCAATACTTTTCAAATGAAGTTTTACCTTTAACGGCCTGCTGAACATTATTGAGTCATAAAGAGGTCGCCCCTTCTTCTCTACGGTATGATTACGGGCCTTCGATATTTTCCCGCGGAGAGTAAATAGCCTACCTGCTGCGAGCAATTGGCTTCCACCGCCGGCTTCGTGCTGATGATACCACTCGCTTGTACGCTAAGACCCTCAAGATGACACGTTGCAAGAGCATCGAAACGACCGTTAGTAAACGGTGGCCCTTCTTTGCGGGGGGCGTGGCACGGCAAAGCAAGAGGAAGAAATACCCAGTCGGGAAGTGTTTGGACGATGGCTGGTGGGGAGAACCCGAGACCTGGCGGTCAGTTCTAGACTTGCCATACATGCATAGACGGGGACCTTGGGGAGTTTCGAGCCATCGAATAGTCAGCGGAACTTGCCCCCTTCGCGTTTGAAGTTGAGACCGCGCTATGACCCACTGCACTAAACATGGCCGGGAAGGAGTACCAGGGCAACCAAACGGTTCATGGTGAGGTGGCACAAAGCTGAGGCTGAGCTGAGTTGGCATCGTCGCGCATCCGCCGTGTGTTGTGTCCAAGGGAATTGGGGGAGTGGGGACAACAGGAGAAGTGACAGACAGCGTGGCGAGGCACCAGACCGACTAGGAAGTAAAACATGCATATACTAATCGTGCCATCAAGTGGTGCAGCTGGTTCGAACCCGTTCTTTCTTTGACTTCGCTTCTTATTGTTTGTTTCCTTCTTGCGCTGATCCTCTATGTTTTATTTTTTTTTCTTCCTTTATTTGAATGATAAGCCTTACTGAAGGAGTCGTGTGGCGTGGTTGGACGACGACCTGCTGCTTTGCTTGTATTGTATTGTCCGACGCCGAGGGGTCACAGACGGCAGTTGGGGTACAGACGGCAGTTGGGGTAGCAAGGTACCAGGCGGACTAGCAGGGAGGGCCTGGCTATGCTACTCGTGCACAAACTTTTGCCACCACCTCGTTTCTGCTTTGTGTGTTGGTTGACCTGGTATGTTTCCCTGGTTTTTCGTCCTACTCTGTTTACAAGTAGTGGTAAGTAGTGGTAAGTAGTGGTGTCTTCAGTCTTGTCCAATGTTTCTAGCTCCTTCTTTTTGAGAGTCTGCCACATCCTCTGCCGGGGGGGCACGACAGTTTGATTCTTTTTTATTTTCTCTATTTTTTTTTCCTGTTTCTAGTTGTCTTTTTGCTCTTGTTTTTTCTTAGTTTTGTTTCCCCTATTTTATTTAATGTGTATGTCATCCCTGTTGTGCCCAGTATGATGACGAGACCTTGCTCACTACTGTGCTTACTGCAGACGTGGCAACGTGGTATCTCTGTGGCGTAACTTAGTGACCACATGACTTGTATCTCTTCTATGATTGAAGAAAAATCCACACGGACACTGGTTGTGCTGGATGTCGACGGGTGAAAAGAACGGTTCAAGGTTCAGAGTGAAAACACACACTGGTAGTCGACTGGCAGCAACATGAAGGTATTTATGCGACTCGCGCTACGAGAGCATTTGCATCCAACACAATTGTTCCAGCCTGGAGTAGCTCCGGAAGGAGCGAGCATTTCATGAAGTGCATTTTGTCAAGTTCTCTGTCGGTATGGATCCGAGTCATCACACCTCCTTACTTTGAAGCAGCCCCTTCTCGTGGAGCAGCCCTCTCTCGTGCAGCCGCTCTCCGACCAAGACGATCTGTTGATACACCAATAATTTAGGTTGTGACATTGGTTCTCCCAGTATGTGCATCAACACCGCATACCTACATTGGGCGTAAAGTAGAACGGGCGCAACAGTCGAGACTCTACGAACTGTATATAATACCACCTCTCTGTCCACGCTTGCCTCATAATATTAAATTTTTAGGCAGCTACTGTATCTGCTCCACTAAATGCTGGGCGTCCCCTAACATCGCCTGTGTTACCTCCAAGCAATACGATACGATTGCCGAAGATATTCGAGACTGATGTTCGGTACGTTTTGGCGCATGATTATCTGTGTTAGTGTAGTACCATCAGAGCCATGCGGCGGTACTATAAGACGTTGAACCTGCAACATGTTGCACTGGCGAGCTCCTGAACCATGGCAAACTATGCAGCCACAATCACTGCAGCCAATTCAACTGAGCAACTACCACTCCTGCTGTTTTTGTTTTACACTAATCACGAAGCACGACTGTCCCATGGGGTTGACGTTTTCTTTTCACCTACTTTTATCAGAAAATCAGTCGTTTCTCAGCTTCCATCCTAGCATTAAGAGACTGCGTTCGGACGTCCCATCTGTGACATATTTCCATCAGGTCGAACACACCAAGTAATATCCGGGCGGATGCTATGCTGCTGTGACATTCCGGCTGTAATAACCCTCTGATGAAAGTATCTGCTGTTTTGTGACGCAATATCGTCCACGATACCTCTATGGAGCACGAACATTTGCAGGAGTAATAATATCTTGCAATCGCATTCATCCCGTCTCCGACGAGCACACCTCTAATCAACATGATCGAGTGGAACTACATTTTTTGTACGGCCGCAGCCCTCTCATCCAGTTACCAACGGGGCGGGGGCTGTTCCATGTCTGAACATGCCTAGAGGCAACATGATAACCTCGTAAAGGCGACGAAACGCTCGCCTGAAGAAAGCCTTTTCCCAGCATCCTTCTTGAACGCTATCAGCTGGGCTGGGGAACCCCTCTTCAGGTATGCCGCTCTCCAGATGAAACTGTTCCCCGTAAGCTAAACCACGCTGTTGTATAGGAGTTCAGCAATTCAATGGCGGCATTGCCATTTATGTGCAGTGCCCCCTGGATGCTTGTTCGCGTGTGCATACCGGAGTGGCGGCGCACCTCAGCTTGTAGGTCATTATGCCTCACTTTAACACTGCGGTAATAGACGATAAACTATGAATGCAACGAAATCAACGATTGCTTCGCCTCCGTAGTGCAAAAACGTACGCCTTGGTCGAACAGAAGTTGTATATCTATGTAATACAGTGGGTACAGTTATCGATTGTTCCTCGGTTGCAATAGTTGAGGAGCCCCGTTAGTAAAGCCAATGTCGCGGTAGCAGTACTGGCCCAGACATCGCAGATCGTATATAGCTCACTCTCGGAATCATGCGAACTGGTTGCCCCTTGTACTCTGAAGACATGCATTTGGAAAAGCAGCGATATATATACCGAACATTAACACATGCCAAGCGCTTCTAATGTCTAAGCCACCCAAACCGTACCATCCACGAACATCAAAGGAGCATTGAAAATGACCAACTAGCCTAAAATCAACCCCCACGCACTAAGAAAATCATGCAACACAGCTGTCAAGGCTTAATGCCGCAAGGCAACAAGCACAATATTTTCTCAAGGAAAACATGAAAGCATCCGCAAGCCAGCGGCATATTTGTACACGCATTATATTACTTGCCTCACTGTAACATTCATTACGTTCAACAGTGCGTCGCACATCATCACGCTTCAGTCTGAGATTTTCCACGCTCATCGCGTAGCTACAACTACAACTTTAAAGCGCTTTCGAACAGGCTACGGGTCTGGTTATTTCTTTCTCTTCATGTTGGGGAGTTTCATACTCATATATCAGTGTCCTTACCAATTTTAGTACCTTTCTGGGTAGTACTGCTGTAGCATGAGTTTCACACGTAAAAAAAAGGCGATTTTGACAGGAATCTCCATTCGATGAGCAGCGCGGTAGTCTATCAAGAGAGGATCTACCGAATAGTACTGTAAGCCCCTGAATGCATTCCCGAGATGAGGCACGACTTAATGCCGTATGGCCTAGAGACCTTGTGGAAACTGGTTACATGGTAGAGAAGCCCTGGCTTCCGGGAATACTCTGCCAAAATCGGTTGCGTCAACCTTTTGTCGGTACACGCGGCTTAATTAGTGAAACTAGTGATGGCTAGTGCCTGTTTCGGCAACTCCTATTTTCACACGAGATGGGCGACTGAACTCAACCCCATCGCGGGAAAGAGTAGCACGGCCTTCGGACTTCACCACGTCGGACACCTCGTCGGAACGTCGATACAACAACAACGCTGTGAGCGCGATCAGTGCGGCGAAACCAAAAGCCGACCACAGCACCTTTCCAACCATACCCTCCTCGCTCCTGGCGACGGCCAGGTTGAACAGAATGAGGACTAGCAACACCGTGTGTATGACGAGGGGTAACACGGCGCGCATTCGAATGAACCCTAGGACGTCGTTGCGCACGTCAGAAAAGGCCGCTCTCAGATCAGACGCGGCACTGCTGCTTTTGCCGTTTCCTATACGGGTACTGCCGTTCTCTTCTTCGCTGCTAAACCTGTCCACCGGTTCGAGATGGTTTCACAAAAAGCGGGTACAGAAACGTTATTGAATAGTATCAGAGGCCTGCTACGGTAGGAGTTTCTATTGAGTTTGAAATATAGCTTCAACATTTCCCACCGGCGGAGCTGTTGCAGTGAGAGCCTTCTAGGATACGTTCGTCGCAGGGCGCTTCATTTGTATAATTTGGAAGCGCGTGTGATTGTGTGTCGGGCTTACTGTAGATGACCACAGGGGTCAAATCGTCGAGCGTCGGGTAACTTACAGTAGAAACAGTTTAGAACTCCTCGCTTGAGAAGCATGGAAAACATGTTGGTACTACCCCTACCACCTGTTGTACTGTGGCACGCAACAGCAGGCCTCCTCGGTGAATATCTGGGGGGGGGGTCTCGGAAGGGCATGAGTTTTGTAGCCTTCAACACCCTCCAAAAGGAAACGCTGAGGCAATTGCAGGTACGTCAGAAAACAAATATCTCGCGTCGCACTATTACGGGGGGCCATCATAAATAATACCTGGTAGAGAGTAAGGTATATACAATAACCTATATATTCACGTATTTTTACTACCAATGTTTGGTCCTATTTAGTATGGTCCCCCATGATAAACGTTTATCTCGCTACTCCTACAGGCGCAGCGTGGCCCAACATGTCCACCCCTACCAGTAGTCGTATCATAAAAGCAATAGGATAACCCCCAACTGCATTTGTCCCTCGGTCGTCCTCTCCACTACACCAAGCATCGACAGCATACATGGGCAGCACACTTACGGTAGCATGATTCGGCCTCGGCAGACGGTGAGGGGCCTCAGCAGGGTAAACCAAGAGATGAACCAGTTGGCCAACATGATCTGAAGGAGCAGAGCAGCGGCAGCACCGCTGTAGAATAGGAGCGGGAACCAATCTACACGTCCGTCGCTCGGTTGAATTTCTTGTAGGAGCGTCGAGGCTGAGCAGTTTCCAGGAAAGTCCTCGACAAACACGTCATCTGATACCGGTAGTCGTTGCGGGGGGGTCATTAAATTCAGCACGAGGAATGGGGAGTAGGTGTGTCAAACGCATCTACAAGGGTATCGTAGTACAGGTCAAAGCCACTTCAAAGTGACGGTGATGGTGAAGACAGCGATTAAGTTATTACTCAGTAGTAGCTCACATCCCCAAAATTTAGCCCTGGTTGCGAAACCAGGCTAACGTTATCCACGTCTTCATTCAGAACCTTGTGGTCGATGGGGATATGCAGACAGCCGCGATCGTAGAAACACCAGCTTGGCTGGGGCTGTACGCTAGCATTGTCGACAATTTCAAGTCACGAGCGACAGTATGTAAAGCGCCTACCAGGTACACGATTTGGGGCCGATTCGCTGAAACAAGATGTTTGCTCAGTACCATACGCAATCCGTCGAGCCGCGTAACCATTTTAGTTGAGTATATTGTATTGTAAACATTGCATCTGGACATGCTGGGTAGCATCTGGATCAAGAATCGATCGGAAATGTTCGGGTGAACCACTCGATCCGCATCGCAGCACGCGCGAAGTCCGGGAAGACTAATTTTCATACCTGGTTCGGCGTAAAAAGGGCCTCGCCTTGGACCTGCCGCCTCCCACGTGTTCTCCACTGTGATGCCATTTTGTTGTCATTGATAAGCCAGCCGACGGGTTTCAACGACAGAAACAGATCGGGCGGAGGGGGGCAGTGGAGAAAACGAAAGGGGGGGTATGGGCCTGTGATGTTAACCCTTTAGAGCTGCACTCTCTGCTAAACGTATACCTGACTCTATTCTCATGTACATTGTCCCCAAAGCGGGAACGTGGTCGAATGCAATGGGTTAAAGGCGTACGGTGCTGTGGGGTGTAGAAATGATAACTTTGATAGTTACGTCCTCGGTGGTTAGATCGGATCACTTCGTCGGCTCTGACTGAGTGCAACAAAATCAATACGGTTTTGTATTCACCCCCAATAAAAACCTCACTCCGGCTCTACCCTCATTCCGATGGGAGTGGTAAAGTAGTGCTACTGTAAAGACAGTTTCGCGTGTCAGTGCGAGTCGATGGTTTCGAGTAGTTGTCTCCGAAAATCCTGTCGGTGGTGTTACTGGCAATGTCGTTATTTCGTACAGGCTGACTGCAGTACATTATTGATTTTTCAGACGGTACGCCCTACACCTCGTGCCATAATCGATATATGCAAGGTAGGTTACAGCGCTCCCTCACGAAAAAGGACTCAGAGTTGCTGAGATACATAACACCAATGCCCCATGGATTGTTTCAACCGGCAGGCGACTTCGATTACCATTATTTCCAACGCCATGCAGAACACATGTATGCATGTGTCCCGTTTCTCGTGTCAGGACCGATACCATGATTTTTCTTGCCTGCTTCGTAGTAGCGATAGTTATTGCTGGCCTGGCTGAACAGGTTGTGCGCCGACGTTATGTTGACGCACGTTTGGCTGATCGTGCTCGCCGTTTCAACCAGGAATGAGGCATCTGCCCAACACGGGTCCTGAACAAAATTGGCCCAAGTTACCCTGTACAGGCTGGAGTCGAGAATAGACCTGAATGCTCCCTGGGCGTACCACACCACCACCACGATGACGATCCACATAGGCTTGTTCACGTTGGCTAGGGTATTGTAGAAGGCGTGCTTCCAGTTAGCCCTACCCTCGTGGATAAAGAAGTTGATAAAATATTAAAAGAGTAGGGGATGAGGTGAGGGCACGTGGTTATCGGGGTAGGCAGCACATACAACACAAGTTTTGTTCTCCTTCTCGGAAGGTTTGGCGGCACTAATGGGATTCCCACTGGTCGCCGATGACAAAAACAACATACACATTGCAGGTTTTTACGCAAATGGTGGGTAGGTAGCGTTCATTTACTTTTGGTATGTATATCTGTCGTACTTTAGAGTGCTTCTAAAGGCCCTAATCTCCGAGATGTGTCACAGACACTATCGTTTCTGCGCCTCACCACAAATGTTAACCATGAGGGGCTTGGAAGGCCACTTGTATCGCAACGCCATGGTTACACAGTTCGAGCTGGAGTAGTGGTTGTGATCTATCAGCTATCAGACGGCGTGGTGTCTCTGGTGTAAGCATGGCACTCGACCAATGACCGACTGCCTGAAAAATGTCCTTAGGTCTGCGACCGCAGTTGGTTCTCTACCGACTCCTTCCCCGTGCAATGCATTTAGTAGAGGAAAAATGGGTATAGGGTTAGAGTAGTACCAAATATATATGAGTCTCCTTCCTCCTGGATGTCTGAACTTTAAACCACAATCGACTTTCATAATAAATCATACCAAGGACAAATACCCACCGTTGTTTGATGCGCTTTTGATAGTTATATCACAAATCATTGGCTTTATACACGTCGTATCCATCGATTTTGGGGACAACGTCAGCGAAAACCCTCCGTCCGGGGCGAAACGTCTGAGCTCAAAGCGTAAAGCTTCCACCGTGGTATACGCCTCTACTCTACTCGCCTCGACTCGCCTCTACTCTACTCTACTCTACTCTACTCTAATCTACTCTACTCTGCTCTACTCTACTCTACTCTACTCTACGCTACTGCACTGCACTTCACTGTACTGCATTTTACTGTACTGTACGCCTCACACTCAGGTTATTCGTTTCCCCTACGCACAATAAACGCTAACATACATGGTTTCAAGAATCGAGTGAGTTAAACTTTCGTTAAGGGCCGTTGTAATGACGCATATTTCGGGGGAAAAAAATGGTACTTTTCCATAATATGGGAGTTTTTAGGAGTTTTTATATGCCACGATAGCAAAAAAACTTGCCGAACTTTTCGAGAGGAATTACACTTCCAGCTCGTCGGCAACTTTTTGGGAAGCAAAACTTGCTATTCAATTTCCTATTTCGGCCCAGTAACGCTACTAAAAGGTGGTACAAACCAGACCACCCCACGACGCCCCACGCTAGACACGCTCTGACCTGTGTAATAAAGGGAGAAACGGCGGATACACGGTTGCACTGACGAGCAGCCAAGATAGGGCTGGTGAAACTGGCCGTGAGCCCCGTGTGTATGCGACATGGGTTTCGTTTTGAGGTGGGAGTAGGCTGATGGTAAATATAAAGTACAAACAACAGCCGCCCCAGCTTTTACATGGGATTTTGGCTGGGCTGGAAGCACTGCCGACCTCTGACGTACATGCGCTGTGCCTAAGGTCTTCTCTCCGCCGACGGTCTTGCCGCAGAGGGTATCGGCATGCGATCGGCTACGAGCTGCTGCTGCTGTCAGGGGTTTGATTCAAATCTGAGGGCGTTATGATGCGAACACTCACTTGCCGAATATTGCCAAATATTTAGTGTTTCGCGTTAGAACGCTTTTACTTTTTTTTCGCAAGATTTTGGAAATTTGGACTTACTTGCTGAATAGCCCGTTTATTGCTGTTTCTAGCATCGTTAGAACGACCCCAAGGCAACTACACAAGTCGGGGACAATATCCGACGTGCTTTCGTATTATATACTGGTACATCCTATCTATGGTGACGGTTCAATGCATATTTTTTGTTGAGACGTCTTTAATTATGGATTACTACTACAGTACGTATACCTCTCTCACACCCTGACTGTAATGACGTATTATATGCATCCTATCTGTGGTGAAGGTTCAATGCATCCTTTGTTGAGATTTCTTCGGTTATGGATTACTATAACAGTACGTATACTTCTCTCACACCCTGACTGTAATGAGACGGAAAGTGCAACTCGATCAGCACGGCCATGGCCCGTTGTACGCATTTATTGGAAATTTAGAGAAAAAAGCGTTATTCGAGCGATATCGAGAAACCGTTCAGTTGAAGAGAAGAACAAAAGCCGGCGAGGAAGCAGGAAGCATCCAGCCATACATGTTACCCCTACACGTAGCAAGCGCCAGGACCCACCTGTACACGACGAACGGCGCCGGAAAAATGATCAAGAAGGCGAGGTAAAGCACGTAACAAGACGAAGCGAAGTTGATCCTCTCCACCAGGAGGGAGATAGTACTGGTAGCCTGATTCAGCACGGTGTCCACGTCCGCCTCGTACATACTCGGGTCGACCGTCACGGCTACGCCAAACAAATCCAACGCCTGCTGGGAGGCGTCGTATTGTACCAGGAGTTCGGTTGACCGGACGTCTGGGCAAGGCACCTGCTTACAACGGTCGCCAAATATTCCGACGATAATCCCCACGGCTCCATCCACGCAGATGGGCTCACAGAGGTCACCTCCGGCAATCGCCTGCAGTTCCAGATCCTGGGAAATGGACATGCATATTCCGTACCAAATACGACGAAGGAGCACAGGCGCGGCTCGCATTATTGGACAGTACCGGATACCAGTGCAGGCTACCGGCACAATTTGTATCAAGGAAGACACAGCCCTTCACCCTCTCCAGATCGAAAGGCTTCCGTTTGGACCCTCAGGGCAAACGTTGTGACAAGTCGAACAGTCAGCGGGCACAAAGTTTTACTTTCACCCTGACCAAGTGTAGCAAGTTTGGATTGAACTCCATATGGTCGACGGGGGTCTCGAACTCAGTCTACCCGATATGGCTCGAACACCGTTTGAGATTAGTAACAATGTGCGTTTCGAAGCTACAATTAATTATTACGAGTCATGGGATTATCTACTGGATTATACCTTTATTTCTGATTCAAAATACGTGTCCAGATGGGACGTGGAGCTGCTCAAGCGAAGAGTATCAGAAACGTCCCAAACCGAGAAACTTCTCAGTGTCGTGGAAGTCCCAGAAATACGTTACCCCAATTACTATGTAAGTCATACACCTAGGCCATGGTTGTTCATCCTCATTTGATGTTTCGTCGTTTGTAGGTGAGATACAAAGGAAAACACTCTTCGAATCGTCAGCCTAAAAATTGCGTAGGAACTACCCTTACCGTAGCAAGCGTCGTCTTCATTTTAAAATTAGTAGCCCTGATACCTGGTGTTCTCTGACCCACACGAACCTGACGTTCCTCCTCGGACAGTTCGTAAGCTTCAGGCCACGTGTATGCAGTTTGAAGCCTGTTGTACGTGAAGTTCGCGGACGCAAAGGCGTCGTTGGCAAGGTTGACCCTGTATGACGTCGCATCGAACGCCGCTTCGTAGTTGGTCACGTTGTGCATTCGCGCACGATTATCCGCGAGCTTCGCGTCTTGGGCGTCGCAAAGCTCGGTTTGGACATTGACTAGTTGGACGGCGCTCGTGAAACCGTTAACTGCAAACGCTGTGACAACTAGCAGCACGCATAGCATCGTGGTCGCTAAGATGTCCCTCTTCCCGCTAGGAGTGTCGCGGTTGTAGCCCCATGACAGGACCTCGCACCTCCGGGGAGCAGACTGTAGGTGGAGTAGAGCGAACACGCCTCCCGTAGTTTGGCAACGCTGCGGTGGCCACCTCATCCTGCAGGATTGGTACTACAGGTAGCCTTACCTCCCGTATTGGACCGCCAAGCTGAACCTGTGAGACATCATCGATGTTTGGATGCAAGAAAAGGGAATTAGCGAGCACGCCAGACAAAAATCTCCACGATATGGGTTATGGCGTGGCATAGCCATGGTAACACCCGTGGTATACCATGGCGCCCCCGCGGCATCCCATGGTGTGGCAAAGCATTTCATGGTACGCCGTGGGGGGTGCTGTGGCATGCATGTCACGGCTGGTTCCATGTCTACCCCCGCGGCAACCGCAACGGCACTCCATGGTCACCCCACACAATGTCATGGCAACCCCCACAGCACCCCAATGTTCACGGCATCCCAATATTCACGGCTACCAGGTTGGGGTAGGGGTTGGGGTTAGGGTTAGGGATAGGGATAGGGATAGGAATAGGAATAGGGTTCCATGGTATGCCGTAGACGTCCGTGGAGGTTTCGGTGGTATACCGTGGAAGACGCGGTGGAAGTTTTTTGCCGCAGGTGGTGCCACGGCATGCCGCAGTATTTCTTGATAGATGACAACACTAATGTAAAAGACAATAATGTGCATGCCTCGTCAAAGAGCGCACCTCCGTCCTTAGTAACGAAATCTCATGTCATATCATGTTTCAGTGTCGCGCATGACTGTTCTCGCCTCGACATGTGGAGGTTTGCGGAGGCAGAAAAACGGTCAGCAGCCAAAGAGTCTTATCACACGTAAAAACATCGATGAATCCCAGTACATCATATACTATTCATGATTTTCCAACCTATATATATATATATATGCGAGAACTCCTCGTGATCGAGTGGTAACGATCGTGCCTTCCTGATGCTTGGTACTACTGTACGCGATGTCTTTTTCGGAACTACAAGAACCCATAATATTCTCCTGTCCAAAACTCCGCCACTAGTCTACAAGTGGAGAACATGATGAGCCCTATACAAAAATGGGAGGAGTTTGCAGGAGTCTGACCTGCAATGCTTGCCACGTGCCCGAAGCGATGGATCGTACGACAGACATGAACGTTTGCGAAGTTGAGTTTGAGCCAATCAGCCGGCCAAACTCACAGCTAACGTGTTTGTAACAATATCACCATAAACGTGAGGGTTGTTGCGTTTTTGGTAGCGTAGGCACTTCGAGGTACCCGTATAACCTCCCGGCGGGTAAGACCTACCTACGGGTATATTCGCATGCTGTGTATACATTGCCGCCAAGTATCGTATCCGCCGTGACACTATGGCGCTAAATGACTAGTGTACCCCGTTTACCCAGGTCCGTACATGGGATCTACCCGGGTGCCACGGGTATCATCTGTGGGCCAGCCGAGGCCAGCATTCCAGGGCAAGACGCACATTATCAGTTCATTTCTTATAGCTTTGGCCTGAAAAATTGAAACGTTCTTCAGCATAGTCTTTCCGAGGGATTAATTATGCACAATTATTTTCTTTGTTTTCTGGAGGGCTTAGACACATTTTGCTGAGAAATAGGCAGTGAATATACAGCCCTCAACACTTCGCAAGGAGCGGTTCATAAGTTGCGGTTCAAATTTATGGTGCTGTATCATGCGTAGCGGGATAATCTGAAGGTCGTTCAGCAGTTCTTGGGTCGAGGAGCCGTCGATAGACGTTGCTGTAGGAGAAGGACATCGAGATTGAGTAACTGGAGTTTTTGCGCACACCCCCACCTTTACTCCTGCCAACCGCATCTGAACGTCTTGAGGTTCTTCGTTCCTTGAACTTCTGTTGACTCATCAAGCGCCATTTCTTACTCAGCATGGATCTTTTACATCATCAGGGGCGCCCGAGCTTGTCCAGCAACGGTTCCGCGCTATAGCCTCTGAGGATCACCTTCGGTCAACCGTCTAAGTGCGTGTATTCAATACCTGGTATTTTTAACATATTGAAATAAGATGCGCTTTAGACCCCGGCGGTCAATTTTCGTACGAGAGGATACGCCACGCCAGCTGCGAGGAGAACAACTATGGATTGGACAACCCCCGTGCATGGCGCGCGGGATGGAGCGAGCAGGTAACGGAGGAACGGAGAGGGGCGCTCCAGAAATCGTCGGTCATCAGTCGGAAAATACAATAAAAATAAATGGTATAGAATACAGGACACCTGATAAGAAACAAGGAATAGGGTTCAGACTGAATTGCTTGCTCGAGAGAGGTTACTTTATACACTTATCTCGAGACAACGGTTCTCGCATTATGTTCTTTTAAATCTTAGCCCCTGGATTTTCTATTGACCTGTTTTTTGTTAGGTCACGTGTACTGTAGGTCTATGCTTACGTCCACAGAAAAAGGCTTCCAGTACTTTCATAGTAAGAAAGAAACGCCAGTTTGGAATAGAGGCTCGGTTTCATATTCAGTTGTCACCATTGAGCACAGCAGTCTGCTACAACACATATGGTATTTAGTATACCATTCAACCCTGCAAATTTCTTATCCTTATGCGATGAATTTCGTTATTCATGGTGAGACATCAGCTTCAATTCCTTACGAAACCAACGACTTTGCAGAGTTTGTGAGCAATTATTTCTTACTCGTGACACAAAGCAAGCCTTACCAAAACTCGTACAAGCGATTTTCTTACCAGCGTGGGAGCTCTGTATGAAGTATACTTCTGATAGCACTGCCCGTGCTTCCAAGCATTTCGGGGTTCGATACTCTAGATACTGCTTGGAACACAAGTAATTCAAGGGTGAGTACTCTAGATGCTGCTTGTACTTCAAGTATTTCCGGCTCCAGTAGTGTTCTAGATGCTGCTCGTACTCGGGGCATGTCGGGTATGGATACTCTAGATACTACTTGTACTCGGAGATTTTAGGGTTTTATACTTGGAACACTTTCAGTACTTCAAGTATATATATTATAGGGATCCTGGACTGCTCGTGCCTTGAGTACTCGCAGTATTTGAGCATTTCGTACAGCGAATACTTCAATGCTCGAAGTATATTAGGGTTTCATATTTCGAGATACGAGTAATACTCAAGAGTATTTCAGGGTTTGATACTTCAAGGTACTCCGGGTTAGAGAATTATTCGGACTTTTTTACTCGGATGAGTAAGTATTCCTGGGTTCAATACTCGCGATACTCGGAGTACTCCGAGTAATTTAGATATTTATTCTCCGGGTACGGCTTGTACCCGAGTACATAAGTACTGATC
>JBBMHQ010058533.1:0-15762 GCA_037834295.1 Postelsia palmaeformis
ATGGGAACTTGAAAGTGCCATGGGAGTCCCATCCAATTCCCATGGAAACACCGCAAACCCCCCACACGAACGTGGAAATTGCATGAAAGTCTCATCGAAACTCCGGCACCTCTCGCAAGTTCCATGAAAATCGTATGGAACTCCCACGGAATCCGCATGGGAACATCACGGAAGTACGAGGTACCCCTCAAGCACGACATGAGCGTGTGCTGGTTCCGAAAGAACCGCCGGGAGAAACGCCACAACACTGCGTGCCGACAACCAGGAGAACGCGTTCGGGGTGTATTACACCGCAATCGCATTTCCCAGCACCGTATCACCGTCGGAGGGGTATGAAAAATTGTACACGACCTTCCCACGGGACAGCCGACGATAGCAGAACCTCAAATCAACAAGGTTACAAGTTTGGGGACAATACGGAATAAAAGGCACCCGAAAAAAGAACATACACTAAACAAACGACGACATTAAGATAGGAGAAGAGTCAACAAAGTGTGGGTGTGATCTCATGCCGCAGCAGAAGGAGGCCTCATTAATCCCAACTTGAATAGGAAGTAACGCACGACTCGATGTTACAACAGTAATCTGGAACAGAAAAGAGGAGACGCCAGCAGGGTGGATCCCTGTTCGGGAAAGGTTAATTGTTGTATGGCGAGATAGTGATTGAGTATCACTCCATAGGCGATATGACAGCTCTACAACAGACAAAGTAGAAAGAGGCTAGGAAAAAACAGACCATTCCGCCCACCCGTCGTTGATAGCGAGGTGTACCGTCGACAACGAGATCAGTTTTGTTATTGTTTATCTTACCGGGGTCGCTACTCTCTGCGACAAGATGCCGCGTTGATTGGCGGACAATCAACGCGAAAGGAAAGTAGTAACCCTGGGTGAGAGTCCCCGGCTGGTCGCAGCAGGAGGCTTCATTGATCCCAAACTATATGGTAGGAATTAACGTACGATGCGATGTGACACCATAATTCCCACGGAATCCGAGGTACCGCGCGAGTCCCACGAAAGCACCAAGTGAATTCCGTGGAAAGTACGATTTCCAAAGAAAGCCCCATGCAAGTCCAATGAAGCCCACGAAAACATCCCATGAACACAATGCGATATCCGAACTCGTACATCAGTACCATGGAAATCCCGTGGGTACACCACGGGAGCAGCATGGGAGCATGAAAGGGCCATGTAAATCTCAGGAAAGTCTCGCTAAAGTCTCATGGGAACATCACGGAAGCGCCGTCGAAACTTGGAACCCCATGGTAACACCACGAAAGTCCCGTGCAAACTCCGAGGCCGCACGAGAGTCCTTAGGACGGAAGCAGTATGGGAACTCTGAAGCCTAACAGGATTCCCGTGGAAATCCCATGTGAATCCCATGATAACATTACAGAATCACCATGGGAAGTTGGATATCCAATGGAAGCGCCACGCAAGTTTCATAGAAACACCGAAGTTCTACGGAAGTCCCATGGAAGTCCCGTAGAAGTTCCACGGGAACATCACGGTACCATGGGAACTTCGAAATCCCACAAAATGAGCCCTCTGGAAGTCCCATGCGAACATGATGGAAGCACCATGACAGTTCGAAAATCCCATGGAACCATCACGAAAGCATCATGGAAATATAAATTTCCCATGGGAGCACCCCGGAAATCCCATGGGAACTCCGAAATCCCATGGAAGCCCCGAGAGAAAAAGAAAAAAGTCCGGTGGGAACATCACGGAGACACAGCGGGAATTCCGAGGTCCTATAGAAGACTCATGGCACTTTCTTCATGGTACTTCCATCTGCTTTAGGTGAGACTTGTGTGGGACCTTCATGGTACTTCCGAGCGATATCTATTGCTTCCATCCCTGGATGCCGCATGTCGAAACAACAGAGACGCTTCACTGCTGTAAGACTTTTTCGATGCTAGCTTGTGACCACGGTCACGTTTCGGCCATGTCATAAGGCTAGCTATGCTCCCAAATACAAAACAACATGCACCTTGGCGGAATTCATACCAGGAATTTTATCTGCAGCACCTTTGGACATATCGCCAAAGTCGATGCCGGACTAACAACAGGTAGGTGTGCGTACGCGGGCGCAGTGACTTCCGGCTGCGCTCGCTCGCCTTCCCTCCTTGACTACCGGAGGCATCGTTTCGTCCCAACCTGTTGGCGGAAAGGACACGTTGCTGGTACCAATAAGGTTGACAATCTGCGAGTCTGAATATAGAGGGCGGCAAGACACCACTGTAGTACGAGCAGCATGCTGAGGACGGTGTGGTAAACGTCTGCTGCCGTACACGTTGCTCGCATGGCTCCTGCTGGAGGCATCCCTCCTATAATCTGGAGGGCAGCACGACGGCGGTTTACTGCAGGCAATATGCGGGGAACAGCATAGTGAGTGCCCGAATGCAAACAGCAGGAAGAGGTTTACAGTTATTACCGAAAAGAGAAAAACAAAAAACAGCGAGCAGTACGTATGCACTGCTGGGTCGGTGCTACGGGTAGGTTCTCCCGAATCGTCCCGGGTGGGGTTACATCGCTGGTCATCCTCCGGGCACAGATACATACTTGGATGGGGCCCCACGAATGAATGTTGCGTGCGATCAAGACAACTTCGAATAGAGGAACTGTTGTACACACTAGTTTTTGTTTGAGCAATTTCAGAGGAGTATCCTTTGCAGGAGGTCTACGATCACAGCATCGGCCGGTCGATACTCGAAGCAGCCCGAGCTGTGATGGGGTACGGGATGTGTTCTAGGTTCAACTGAAAGAGATCTACGGCGCGGTCTCCCGTGCAGATTTATGGCACGGCAGTTGTCCCATCTTGCGTCCAAATACACATGCCTCGAAGTGTACAGTAGGTAGTATTTATAACACTGCTCAAACTATATACTTGATGGCCAATTATGTAAACTACTACCGGAAAGTCGTCTGTAAATATCAGTCCGTGTATCCCGCCCCCCAATAATAGCCGAAAACGTGGAAACATAATAGTAATATCCCCGGGGGACAAGTTTATTTCTGTGTTTGACGACGTCCCCTCTACCTCTTTCATGTCCCAGGGGGCAACTTCATTATCGAAAAATATCTCCCTCCTCAAGGGGACTGCACGAAAATCCTTCGGGAGAACATACATATATATGTATATCTGCGGCAGTCTATACCGCAAAGCTGCGACTCGCATGCAGTGAGCAGTGCGTATCCGCTGTTGTTGCGTTTTGTTCCTGGCCTCACTATGTGTGTATGTATGCGCTCCATGAACTCACAGTCTACCTGCTATGATATCCACGGTTTACTTTCCGGTACACAACGTCAAACACAGTTTGGCACAGGAAGGCTTAACTATTACTAGGTAAAACAAGGAACGCGGCGGCAGGGAAGCGAGCTACACACGAGATTGTGGCGGATGTGCCGAGAGTGCTGTTTGAGATACCAAAATCTCCAGCTCGTTTTCTCCCGGAGTTTTTTTGTTGGTTTTGATTAAGTCTCCGCTACCCGTACTTCATTGCTCTCGCCGGGGACAACTTATTTATAAAAAGTGATGCTAATGCTCGGCCCAGGGGGCGTTCGTAGAGGAAATTACCGCATGTTAAACAAATGCGAAACGTACCTACAATTTGTTGTAAAGGAGCTCTATTAATAATTGCGGTGGGCCCATCTAAGCATAAGGAAGCAGCATGCAGGGCAATCACCCTGTCTTGCTCACCACGTGCGTACAACAGCAGAGAGAAGGCCTTCTTAGCCGCTCTCCTGCTCTCGTTGTAACATGGCAGGCACGGTATAACTGGCATAATATCAGGCACAGTACAAGCAGGCCAGTGGGCGAACAGCCTGTAGCCCGAACGAACGTGCGCGACAAAGCAGTTCCAACGCAGACGGGGACGAAGTGAAGGGTGGTTCTTGTCCGCGTTTTTTCCCGAACCACCTGTGATGTACGTTGGAAACGCCCAAAACTTACCTCCCCTCTTCCCCTGTTCGGTGAAAACCCGACATGCTCCGTCCCGACATTGTAGGGTACGAGGGTCAATGGTCATCCGTCTACGGTCATGCATGAGACCGAGTACGTATCTCCTGTCGAGTACACCCCCCGATTCTGTATGGATTGGTTTGGCGTCGGGTGGCAACGACGCTGTAAAACGCTCACTACTTGAGCTACTGTAGACAACCAGGGTACCTCTTTTTCCTCTTTTGTTTCGGCGGTCGGTCGCAGCTGGTTGTCGAGTTGCATCATTCGTGCGAGGTGGGCAACCTTTTCTCCGCACAAGTAGAAAATATCGTATCACGCAGGGTTGATGGTATGGCACGCAAGAGGCAGTAACATAGTACTCCCATTGCTGCATCTGGAAGTGGCCAGATGGCTATACCGGAGATTGAATCAACTCATTGAAGCTATCATCCATATGCAAGTAGTCCGCCTCACAAGCTGTTCTTAGTAGGATGCAGCTCCCCCTTCATGCGACTCGCCGGACACCTCACGTTTCGCTTCGTACTTAGACGAAGTGCAAAAAACGTACTTCGTGTGCCTGGTCGGTGACAACCCGACTTACTCCGTCCCGGCATTGAAGGAATGCAAGGGCCAATCAGAGTGCGGAGGTAGCTGCATACACCCTCGGATATAATATGCGGCTTAGGATTAGGAATACCTGGTATAAAGTAAAACTCATACATATATTGAGATGGAGGAGGGAGTAAAAACAGCAAATAAATGGAGTACCGTATATTAATCATAAAAGGAAGTAGACATCAAAGGAAGTAGACATCAAAGGCAGCTCGACCTTGCTGTGCCCAGGTTTCCTTTGTTTCCGGGGATCTTTCAGGAGTGTTTCGAGAGATGAAGGTTGAAGCTCGTGCTGCTCATTGTCGGATGGCAAGCAGAATGAGAATGGTATGATCTACGGTAGATCTTCTAGTACTTCATCAATTGCCGTTGTGAGATACTGTGCAGGAGCTGCTGTAGTAGAGAGCCAACCCAGGAAAATAATGCGCGCCGTCAACATGAACCAGACGATACAAAGCCGGGCATAGGCCTGCTTTGAAATACCTGGGCGGAGAAGTGTGATCGATTATTATCTGCCCGAGGTTTGGAAGATTCACTGTCGGAGGAGAGGGAGTTGGAACTTTGAGAGGTGGCGTTCGGAGAAAAGTGAAACCGCCGGATGAAGTTATGCCGCATGTTTCGTAGACCGTGATCATTTCCAAAGAAACAGTATCTTGTGATCTTGAGTATATTTCGCACGATTGCGCACGATATCCATTCCGCTTTTGAGTTCACCCACGCGTATGTGCCACATAGTTCGCAATACCCCGAAGGGGCTTATGATCAGGAGAGCTCCCGTAACACAATGAGCGACATGGACTCCATTGAACGCGAAGACGCTTCTGAGGCACGAACGGCGGACGCAGGTGAGATGGGCTACGAGAAGACTGCTGAACGAACTTTGGATGCGTACGTAAATAAGTTTCTTGTACTGAAGAAACAAATCATGAATGCTGTGCTTTCGCCTGGGGTGTGGAGTTACCTGTACGTAAACGCTACCTATGCTTTCAGATTGAAACCGCCGATGACGATGAAACATGCAATCACGAGAATTTTGCGACACCGGGAGAGTATCTCCCTGAGCCGGGTTGGAACGATGTTCGGACGGTCTCCGACATAATAGCCGTCATATCTGAACATTTTGTACGAGTTGCGTACACTTTCGAAGTATGAATACGGCAGCAGCGTAAATCTTCGGCGCAGAACCCCAAAGGACGATGATATCTTGCAACCTCCTGGATATCATCTTGGTGAAAAGTACATCACAATAGTCGTACGATTGCTTACATGTCTGGGAGCATATGGATACCGTACAACACGCAACACATACCCTCGGATTGTTTCCAAGCTCATTTTCTCGACAACCGAGAGAGTGCGAATGCCGGGCGGTGCGCCTATGGACGAATCTCGACGACATCTTTTAAAAACGACCGTTTTCGTTGTGGGTACCCCCCTGGTTGTGGGTATAATCGTCAGCCGTGTTATACGGTATGAAGGTATATCGCCTCGGGATTGCTCCTGGGTCGGAGCGCAGTGATATCGACACCAAGAGATGCTCAGTCGGACGCAATAATCGGAAACCCCGGGGTCCCGTACTTTCACATGCGCCTCTGTCACTTTACAGCAGCACGGGTACGGAAGGGGAGAATCCACAAGAAAAGCGTAAAACTGCTCTCGGAATAAAAAGCTCACACAGCCTTTTGAACTGTCGTGCATGCTGCATTCATAACCTATGCTTACAGTAATAAAGTACTATGCAGATCTGCTGCGGTGTGTTTTTAATTGCTGCGTACTCGCTTTGCCTGCATCGAGTTTGAAAAAACTCCAGCATCGCAGATTCTCAAACTACCTGGCTTATAAATCCCAGGAAGATGTGAGGATAAACCCGATCGCACAATCGACAAAGCGTACTGTAGCATATATACATGCATCAAGTCGCCACGGATTCGCCGAGTATTCATACGTGGTATACAGTATTGACGTGCATCGTGCTACCCGTTGGGTATACTGCTTTGACTGCCGCCGCGCCGATTGTGTATCCAGATGGCCATGGACCCAGGACTCCTCCGCTTCGACATGAGTCCCTCTCTGGCCTACCCACTTCTTCACCTGCCGAAGAACCTGTCGGGGGAATGGCAGGAAAATCATCCCGAGAAAATGCTCCACCTTCTGCAAATCCCGCTGGTGCGGCCGTACCAGATTCAACCACGGAAAAAGAATCCGAGTCTTCGACGGCGAAGAGTCCTCCATTAACTCCCGGTACGTTACGCCGGAGGAGCAGCCGCCCCGTGTCGCTCGGGAAGGGTCGTTCCAGCCTAACCGTACCCGCCCCGGCAAGCCCCCCGCCGAGCGCATTGAAAGGCCAAGAAAAGCAGCCCCCCGAGGATGGAATACCGGTAGTGGCAGCAGCAGTGGAAGGAGTGAGAGCGCCACCCCCTCGGATTGCTCAAAACCAACTTCGTTCCCCTGACGGCAGAGTTATACAGACCAGCTCTCGCCCCACAGTGGTTGATGCTGCGATTAGCAGCGGGATACTGCAGGTCATGCCGGTATCTATCGCATCAGGAATGGCTGCTCCCCCGAAGAGGACATCTGCTACTGCTGGAGGAGACGGTTCTCAGTTGAGAAGGGCGTCCCAGCAGAGAGAGAACATCAAACCTGGTCATGCAAAGGCATCGCCCGCCCCCCTTCCGAGCGGCTTAACCGGGGAGCTAATGAGAAATGTAGCGGCCTTGGATGTCACTCGCATGTCCAGCGACCAGGTAGGGGTATATGGTTCGGTAGGAGTATACAACGTCTATCATTTATGAGGGTCCTCACTTTCGAAGAGCCCTGTGCGTCGCTTACTACTCATAGCTCACTTTGAGCAAATTAGAAAGCGAAAGCCGATATAAAACCCTTCGAGAGTCGTAGGTATGTCATTGAACCGTACACCTCCGATCGGCGAAATATTTTGTAGCGCCGTCAGTCCTAAATATTTCGCTCTCAAAAAAACTATTTGCAGTAACACTGACCTCTAGTATCGAACTCTTCGTGAAATGCTTGGCATTGCTTAGAGAGCAAGAAGCGTTCGTCGATACTCATACAACGTGGTGTACTACTGCAAGTGCGGATTGGGCCATTAGGCCGTCGGGGCTACGGCTCAAACCGTTTTTCGTTTGTAGTCGTTTTAAAATACAGCAGGTAATGTAGAGAGCGAACGATGGAAAGAGGGCGAAAAGATCGGTGCCGAGAGGCACCTCTTGCAGCATAACTTTATCGTTGGCGCCTGTACTGCTGTAGACCGCCTTGTGTTCATCGTAGAGGAAGAAACGCTCATACTATACGGGAGCCCACGATATGGACATAACACGTTGCGAGCAGTTTGATGCTTCGGAATTTCTTGATCTGAAGCGTCAAGTTTGTTGTATCACTTTCTCCTGCGCTTTTGTAGCATACGATCGCGACTCCGATCTTACGGCCACTCCTGGTTTAGAGTATGTCTCATTTTGATGGAAAGCGGAGCAGCCCTGAAGATGCGGGGCGTCAAGCTGACCTTTCCGAGATGTCCGGGGGGTGAAACTACGTTGTTGATCATGTCATGGACGCTGCACTCCCTGACGAAGATTTCGGAATGGTATGCGAGCGAGGACAGCGGCAAGAAAATACAGCACCGGGTTCTTAACGTTAACGGTAAGAACGATATATACCAAGTACATGTACCTGTGCATGTAGATTTTTGTGATTTCTGTCCCTAGTTCTGTTGTGTTCCCCGGACGACGTTTGCCTGCTTCAGCACAGACGTGGCTCTGCTGATAAAACCGCCAGCTGTAGTTGAGATATCTTGTCGACAATTATCTGAGGACATTGTTTTGCTGATACGTTAAGTAGTCTGCCTCTCAGCGAAGACAGCTGTTAACCTCAACTCGCCGCCTGAGACGTAGGAGAACCATTGGAGCTGGGCGAGCACGGAGATCTACGCGGTTCGGCCAAACGCTTCCGCAAGGCCGTTACGTTCGAACACCGCCGTCTTTCACCAGCCCCACATGCTTTGTACCGTGAGCGTAGGTGTGATAAGACAGCACACACCCTCGGAAGATTTGTGAAGCCGAATATTATGACCACAGGGGGAGTGCACAACGACAACCGATGCATGCGTCTGTGGGAAAATATCGACGAGCTCTTTTCAAGACCGCCACGTTTGTTGTGTATACCCTCGCTTGATTCGGATAACATCGATTCGGGATTCCTTCCCAGGGGGTGTAATATCTTATCACACTAGGTGATAGTGTCATATGGCACTTGTCGAATCTGCCGAACATCTACCAGGGCCAGTTCGTTCCTAGCGAGAGCTACCCTATAATATGGCAGCTGTTTTTTCTTACCCGTGCGCTCTTCTGTTCGTGATGCCTGTGTTTCTTGCGTATGCCTTCCAGCCAAAGCCGCATTATGGGAGGTATCGCCCTCAGCGATTTCACGCAAGTCGTTTTCACATGGGTCGTTTTCTCCCCCCGGGCACTTGCCGCCATGTCAAACTCGCGCAGAGTTAGGCATTACACACTTCTCTCATTGTTATGGAATTTATGCACGCCTCAGTTGTACGAATTATTTTTAGAATTAATAGTATCGTGCCGAGAGAAAACCGTGCGGGGTTCGGAATCGTCGATGTTACGCATGCAGCACGTTGAATCTGCCCCCCGATGCTTGGGCTAACTGTTTGCGGTGGTTCGATCTTGTTATCCAAAAACGATCCGTATATTCAAAGAAGGAAATGCTGTACAAATATATGCGAAGTGGTTGAGACACGGCATTACTACCCCGCATTATTTAGGTGCATACTGATACCCCCGTTGAGCTTTTCGCGCTGCCGGGTCCAGAGGGCATGTCTCACACTGATGTATCTCACGCCTGTATGTGCTAGGTACATATCTCCGTTGAGCTCCAAGTGCACTCAGCTCTGAAGAGCATATATTACACTGATTGATGTGCCTTTCGTTGAAAACACAGGAAAGGAGTTGCTGCGCGCCCTTCACGGAGCTCCCGAAGATATGGCTTATTGGCTTGATCCGGCCAGGGTTGTCGACAAAGGACAGGAAAGCGCTTATGACGACAAGTTCAAGACGTTGCGTGAGGAACTCGTGACATACTTAGCGGAACGATCGGTGAGAGATACTGGACGTGTACCCGCTCGTCGTTGCTCTCAATACTAGTAGTCAAGCAGACCGAGAAACATCGGTAAGCTCAAAAATAAGGCTTCAGTGTCACAGTATGAAGCGTACTCGTGCCATGCATGGCTGAAGGTCCTATGGCCATGGAGGGAGGGGAGTAATGGGAGATATCGCTCTTTGCATAAGCACTCGGGTATGCTGGATTATTGCCGAGGTTACCTTCTGCATCCCAAAGCTCTCCGTACGAGGTCGCTCGAGCAATGCAAGGGCAAATTTGTTCGCTCTGGCAGAGTCTAACGCTGCAGTACTCCGAGACAAGTACAATTTTGATATGTTAGTTTTTCCGGATTAATCTTTTTAATAGTGTGTGGTGTACCTGGGAGTGCGTCAAATTAAAAAATATATTTGTTATAATACCTAATACTTCAATTGTTCCGGCCAGGAAAACACGGCGTCGTTGTGCGGTCTTTCTCCACCACGTTTTAGATGTAAGACAACTCTAATGGGGCGTCGCTGTCGATGACCACACTCCTCCCTAACGGAGGAGGTGTTGATTTTGCAGGCCTGTGTCAGTGGAGAACGTCATCCATGAAATCAGAACGGGTAACATACCACGGTCGAAACATGCCCACCATTTGCTTTTTTCGCGTCGCGCAGCAAGCTGTGTTGTTTGAAACCCGACACACGCGACCTGTTTAATGCAGCCTGTGGAAACGTGGTGCATGCCATACGCGAGAGTCGGGTCAACGACCAGCTCGAATAATATAAAAAGAAAAATCGTTCTCGGCTGGGATCAAGCACATGATATAATTCCACCTCGTCCCCCGATGCCTCAGGTCTAATGATTTAGATGATCAACAAATCGGTGTGATTCCGTCGTCCACAACGTTTAGACTGGCCACAGTGAGTTGTCTCGAAACTAGCGGCTACTCAGTGCCCCTGCCTCTGCACGTTTGCCGCCGGTCTCACTCGACAATGTTCAACAGGGTACTCTAGCCGAAATCGAAGCTCTCAAGCTGGCTCGGAAGATAAACCATCATAAGCAGGTGCCTGAATGAAGTACACCGGTGGTAGACGTATTGCGAATGCTATCACGGGGGGGCATATTGAATAGAACCTATGGTACACACAAAAACTTATATATTTAGCTATTTTTACTGACAATGTTTGGTCCTATTTACTATTATTATGGTCACCCGTAATAGTCGACCCAGGGATTACTCACGTCTTTCAGTCGACGCTGGCTACGTAGCCCAACGTATAAATTCGTCGTGGTTTATTGCCCTAACAAGTTACGTACTCCCTTCTAATGGGAGTACTCGGTATGGGGTACAGGATGAAGGGCGTAGATTTCTGTAGTCCGCTTTATTTTCTGGCGTCAACACTTATAGGCCTGTCATCCATGGCTGAAAGGAGGATGCTGCATCAGTTAGGTGGGCTACATCTGACGCATGCTATGGTAAGGTTGCTCCTAAAACTTCCCACCAAATTTCCCAATCTTAGTGTGCCACCCGAAAACGGCTTGACGAGAAAACGTAAGCTTGACCCAAAGAGCAGTCCCATGTCTTAAGGTCTTCACATGAAACAATACTGCAAACACAGCCGACAATGGCATTGCAGAAACGAACGATAATGGTACTGAAGAATAATGTTCGTCCTCGGTCTCCTCATGGCCAGGACAGGAATCATTCAGTCGAACGGTGCCACCCCTAGCTTAACACTCATTCTCACCGTAGTGATTGGGTGATCCCTGTAACCGTATTATTATCATGGGGACTGTAAGCGTAATGTTACCATTGGTAAGGTGCGAACGGCACGGGTTCTATATTAGAACGAATAATATGCGACGCACGTCCTATTATCGCACACACGACAGGCGAGTTGGAGGGGGGTTGGTTGCCTCAACAGCAGAATTCGATGCAGGACGGTTATCGCCGGTTTCCATGAACGTATGGGGAATGTTTCCCGATTTGATTGCAGTTGGATGTTGACGCATGCCACGATAGGAATCACGAGTTTTATTCAAAGTATCCATGACTGGTGGAGCTTCTCATCGCAAATTTGCTTGAACTCGTGTTGTTTCTACAGCGCCTTTTCGTTTTACACCTACCGGGCGGGCGAATGGGTTCACTCCTCGCGATACGTGCCTTTCATAAGACCAGTACTTTCGATTGTATTAAATGAGGAGGTCTCACGAAGATTGAAGTCGACATCTCGACCATAGCATGTGTCCGTCACGAGATAAAAACGGGCGGAATTATCGCGATGAGCGCACGAAGGGAAACCGCAAAAGTCCGAGGGACGATTGTTTTGCTGGGTGCCGCTCTTGTCTCAAATGTCCGGCAGGTGTGGTCGGCAACGTGGAAGCTGGTGGCCAGGGGATGCTCTCGAGGCGTGTTGGAGCTGAAATGTCTCGTCAGGACACTCCTGTGGAGGCTCGGGTAGGAGATGGCAGACTTCACTGCTTCATAGCGCCTGTTTGTTATGTTGCTTATCCTGATCTTTCAAGTGATTGTGCTTGGTGGTGGTGTCCGCGGACAGTACGAATGACAGTTTGTAGGGTTATCAAAAGCAAATACGACTTTTTCAGTTAGTGCGGTGGATGTTCTGGTGAAACCGAAGACGATATGCTACCCCTTTCCCTCTCGCAGGACAAACGGGCCGAGAGGATCTCCAGAAGATCGTAGCGTCTTCGCTGATTATTTGCGGTTTTTGCTCGTGCCGTCTCAGGCAAGTGCTGTACGGTACTGCATATACTTTGTCTCTCTATCGTGGAAGCTGCCACACTGCTCTCGGCCGTTTAGCTCATTAACGGTAAACCATGGCAAGGTCTATACCGATAGCTGTTGTTCAAGTTTCGTACTACTATCTGTACTACTATCTGCCTGACATCGCAGGACTTTAGAGAGGGCCCTATACAATTATGTTCAGGTGCTTGAGAAGAAAACTTCAGTGCGTGGTATTTGCTCCATTTGTGTCGCGATCCGTGGCTAATGGTGCTACGAACATGTGATACAGGTGTACGAGGTGACCGGAACCGCGGTCGCAAAGACGTTATCGGGTTCACTGGAAGTCATCCTCAAGAAGAAGAACTCCGCTCCACTAAACGAGTGAGGCATTAATTTCATTGTGACTGTTTTTCGCGAGGTTCTACTACCTTGACGGAACGTTAACATGTCGGGGAGCGTGACCCCCACTTGTATACTTGTTCAAGCTCTCTTTAGGACTCCAGAAAGAAACGCTGACGGGAAACACTGGCGATTTCTTTGGGTAATAATCCTCATAAACACTGGAAGCAATGTCTTTTGCGGTGAAAAGCGCACCCGCTTGAGGCGCATACTGATACGTATGTAACCGCTTCCAAAAAAGATAGGCTATCAGGTACGTCAGATATGGCGGTTGTAACCCATGGCTGAGGACACCCTAAGCTACACGTACTGTTGTAAATCATTCCGGGGTGCGATGTGTCGAAGGGTGATGGGCTAAAGTCAGAGCAGGTCTCAAGAACCCACCAGACCTCTGATAAAGCATGCCGTACTAAGAGTAACTATCAGCCCTACAAGAAACTTAGTTCAAGCCTCTGGAGAGAATTACGAAACTTGGGGTGTGGGTATCTAAAATATTGTGTGGACCACGCGTTTTCTCGAATATTAATATTAATCCGGGTCAGCCCCCCCGTTCTCTTTTTCAAGACAGATTGTACAGTAGTATGAAAGGGTACCACTTTGAACGTAGATACGATGACCGTCTAAATTTTGGTATAGAGACCACACGGGCCTTTATTTTTCATGCGGCGAACAACCTTGCCACCGTGCTTGTTCTACTTGGGTCCAAACCAATCCAGATTGTCTGAGAGATACCAACGGTCGTTGGTGGGGGTGCTCTCCGCACTCTGCCCTGTGGGGGACGCCCGAGACACGTCGTCCACAAGTGAAGTGGGAAGGCGATTGGGGGATGTCGGCATTGTGGCCCTTCCTGTACTTTGTCCCGGTCTGACAGGACTGCAGCAGGTAGTCTTGGAGCCACGGCATTACAGTGAGGTGCCTTGCAATCCATTTTGGAAGGGGGACTCTCGGGTCCAAGGAAGTTTGGCGGGCAGGGCTCCTCAATTGAATAACTATGCATCCAATTGCAACCCCATTCGGGACTACAAAAGTACCTTCGCCACGAGCGTAACCGACCGAAGGACTCATCAGATTACACCCACAGTTTGGGCCTCTAGATCGGGGTTTGAGCCAGGTGGAGTACACGCCTCCTCATATTTGCAAGCTGGGAAATAACAGCTTTATGTCCCCTCTCTCGTAGAATGACACTTTTCTCGCTCACGTTTGGCACCATACCCCCTCTATCGTAGAATGACTGTTGTCTCCACCTTCCGTGTTGCGTCGACTCTCAGTTGAGGGTGGTTGTAGTACCACCAAAGATAATGCCCCCGTTTCGGACCAAGGAAGCTGCGGCTGACAGTGCGAACGTCTCTCAATAGCCAAGCAACCATTAGATACTAGTTTAGTGCAGAAAACCTGAAAATTCGGAGGTAACCCGAAGCTATTACGTGAGTGGAGAATAGGATCAACCATTCCACCGAAACAGACAGGTAACCTAGGCCAGCCTTCCTGGTTCTTGCTGTGGATAGGCCGTCTTTACTTGTTTTTCTTACCTGTGCTAGGTGTGGTCTACTGGGATTACTCTCAGCAAGTAACCTGTGAACGTTTGTCACCACCAATAGGTGTTCTATACCGTTTTATCTTGCTGTTATGGGGGGCCATATTATATAGGACCTAGGGTACTCACAAGTACTCATATATTTCGCTTTTTGAACGAATACTACTTGGGCCTATTTACTATGGTCCCCCGTCAGAGTGGGCCCCAGTCTTGTTTGAGAATGACAATTTGCGGGTGTCCTGCACTAGTTTTACTCTAACCACACACCAGCGGCTTCACAGTGATGCGCGGTGTCTGGGGATAATCGTATTAGGACGGAATTTTCACACCGTACATAGCATTCGGCGCTAGTCACGACGAGACTGTCGTGGGGGTCCTACGGCCTCACGGTCCAAGCCTTCATTAAGGCATGAGCCGTTACCTGTACACTTCTTTGTGTCCGACAGATAAACACTAGGTGCGCGGTAAGCGGCTTCCTGGCTAACTTGAGCTGGCACGATGACAACAAGATACAGATGTACCAAACAGAGGAGGTGCGTCCAGGCCACGACAATATTTCTAGAGCGCTTGGTTGGAGCGCAATCCTTGAACCTCGCTGAAGCCTTGACCTTCGCGAACGTAGGCAACGTGGCTGCTTGGCTTCTTTTGTTCGGTTTCGCACTATTTTTATTTCGATGTTTCTGTGTAGAATGCAGTGAAGTTCCAGTACAAAACGTGTATTCCACTACTGCTCGTGACACGACACCTCTAACTAACTTCAGACGACGCCAGCTGAGTAGGTTAGATCCGGCCTCGAACTGTAGCAAATACACACGACCCGGATACAAAGTGGTCGCCTAGTTGATGAGCCTTTGAGATTTTGCTTTTTCGCGACTTTGACTTATATATGTAGAGACCAGAGTCGAATCTGTGGAGACAGCGTATACAATTTTGTCTGCTTGTCATGAAACGAACTCCAAAGCAGAGAGCCGACAACGTTTGGTGGCAACACGTACGTGGGACAAATTTTCGGTTCGAATGTGCCATGCAGTCACCATTACAAGCAAGACTCTTTCATGTGCGATTGCATGGGTGGACGGAGCTAGCATGCAGTTAGAACCCCTCTATTCGCACGCTGTGTTATACTGTTTATCACTCGAAGACATTCGGAGACGATATCAACCGCTTGTCCAGCGCTTTCCGACACTGCTTGTAAATTGCTTTCGAATTGCCCGCCCGACCTCAAACTCTAATTAGAGACCGGCATCCGTCTCAAGAAGCGTCGTGGTCGCCATGGGTACGCTGTCTAGTACGCCGTCATCTTCCACTGTGCAATCGTTGGCCTTTAGACATGTCGGTACCACGTGTTTCCATCCTTTCCCCCAGATGGTACCTAAAACACTTCTGGTTTGGCTTTGCGACGGCGAAATGAAGGTCAAGGCC